>JAECUM010001865.1:0-121592 GCA_016617855.1 Megalonaias nervosa | reverse complement strand
TGCCCCTGTTATGCTGGTGCTCTAAGCATGTACTTGGTGTGCTTAATAGGTAATCCGGTACTGCGTAATGGCGAAGATGTGAATATGTTCTTTAGCCATACATACATAAAACAATTTACTAAAAACTAATGGATCTATAACGTGTAACTAAAGTTCAGAAGACCTCCAGGTCTGTCACTATTAGTAGTAATACTAACTATATTTGTTAAAAATAGAATGGACATAATATCATATGCACTGAGGGATTTAAGTATCCCAAAGCCAAAACTGATTTCTTAAATATGGGGCAAGACGAATGGCCCATCGTTCTCATACCCATTTTCACACAAACAGTTTAGGTCACCCCAGGGTCGGCCCGGGCTGGCTTTAGACCTGTTTTCTTATTACACTTGCAAGTGAGGCTGGCCTTTAGGGAGTTTCGCTTTCCAAGGGTCGTCGATGCGTTTTGTTCTACGGCCCATGGTCGGTCTAATTTCGTGTGCCATTTAAAAGTTGTCTAGGGTCACCTCATCGTCGGCATAACTTGCCAGTGTAAAGAGCCTAGGACAGCCAGTTTGGGGAAGTGTAAAATAACTTAGCACCTTTTCTAAATCCTGTTTAAAACTTGTTTAGAAGAACTGCTATGGTACACCACGCCATTCGAAAAGTATATTTGATGTAGCGTTAAATTGTTAAGGCGGCACAGGGTTAACCCAGGAGCAACATGTTGATATCTACCACTGTGAAAGGATTCTGACCCGGATCGTCTTTGAAAGTCCTAATTTAGGGCGACCCAAATTTAGGACGGCTTTTTACCATCTGTATGTGTTACAATGGTACAATTTACCTTCACGGGATCGTATATATGGGCGAATCAGGCTTGAGAGGAAGTGAACACACAGGGTTTGAACTCCTCACAAACAGAACATTTCTAGAAATCAGATGACCTCTCAATATATGAACTGCTTAGTACCCATCACAGCTTTGTTTTCAGTTTAATTTGTTACGACTCTATGGTTATAAACTAAGTGACAGAAAGAAGGAAAACCAGAGTTTTGTACAACATTAAAAACAATAAAATTATTAATGTTATAGAATGACAATATAAGAGGAATTTACAGTATTATGAATTGAATCCATAATGATCCTGAAAAAGTTTTATTAAAGTCCAAAATAATGAACAGTTCCGTATAAATTTCAGATCAACGAAGATACCGGTCCGCAAACGGTCCTTACGTGTCAAACTAGCGTTGTTTAGAATTCCTTTGAATAATTAACAATAGTTCCAGAATAATATTTATAGGTTACTGCATTTGTATGGGAAAATATGAACCAGTTTTGTTTTTTTCGGATGGATACAGCACTACTTTGTGGAGTGCTCACCGTTCACTGCCATCTCATCTGTCTGCGTGGATTCGAGTCTCAGGCTCGGCTAACATGGGTACGTGAGAAAGCTTGCCAGTAGCTTCTCGTGTGTCGGTGGTTTTTCCCGGGGTTTTCCAGGGTTCTTCCTCCACCAGTTATACTGGCAGCCATGTATATCCTATCATGTGCTGAAAATGGCGTTAAACCCTACAACAACAACAACCTAAGGCTTAATTATATTTTAAAAAAATACACTACAAGAAACAAAGTAAATGAATTTATGCAGTATTCCAAACTAAACACACAAGCGCAGATTCATCAATACACAACAACATTAATGCGCACATAACTCCGCCCAGCGAAATTTGAACTTAGTCGCACACTCTGCATCACTTAAAAAAATAATTGTCTCTTTTGGTCTACTTAAATTTAAATTTATAGTCATATTGTGAATGAATGCGCATTGCAAAAGCTTTTCCATTTGGTGTGGAATGAATGGATATTTTTTTCTTCTTTTTTGTCTATTCTACTCCATTCCGCTGGACCTTGATTTATTAGCTGTGTCAATTCCACACAAAATACATGTGTTTGTGATTTGAGCAGGGAAGGACGTGTCTTGACTCGGCTGCATATGTGTTTCTGTTCTGTCATTGAATGTTTGGAATCATACTGTGGGAACTATATGAACTCTTTCAATTCTAACTATCAAAAGACGCTTTGGAATATCGCCTTTATTTCATTTTGATTGCAGTAAGAAGAATGTTATTGCACTTGGAACGTAGCCGAAATAACAGTACAGTTTTTTTAGAATAAATGACATAGCTCATACAATTCGGATTTGCAGAACTAAGAAAGTACATTATGAGGAAATTCAAGATGCAAAAATTTCAGTACATATTTGGCCATTTTTATTACCAGTTAAAGTAGACAAGTTTACGCCTGGCCATTTGCATGCTCCCCCAACTATGTTATGACCTGTATGGCATTTATCGCTAGCCTAAATCCGAAACATTGTATCCAATAAGTTAACGCTGAAAATTGCAAAGCAGCTGGTGTCACAATTCATTCAACCAGCGGGAATAAGAATTCTTCGTCGTCTTGGCTTATTGGCTCTGAAACCCTTACTTTTCTACCACAACCTTCAGTTGCATTTCTTTCAAACGAATTTAATACTTTCACTTATAAAATGGTATGTATCTGATAGATATGCGATAGCCATTGCCCTTAGTATGCTTTTCTCTGCTATTTTTACATACCCCAAAGAGCACTGCTCATAGCCTGAACCATTCCATTAACGAAAAGTTACGAACATTTATCCTAAATAACTATTTAAATGATCAGAATGGCATTTTCAATTCTGCGTCTCTCATGTTTGTTGTGGACATTGCGAATATCACGTTCATTCATTTGTTTATCTGAAAGTTTCATTTGTGACTCAATAATCTCGTCGACATTGTTCACTTTGTCATCTCTACTTTCAAATAGACGCAACAGCTCTTTTAGTTCATTCACAAACAAATCTGATAAACTTAAACCTAAAGTCTACTACATGAGTGTATATGATTTGTTTACAAAGTGGTTTCTAATGCACTAAACTATTTTATACACACGTGTCGTGCACGTGCGTGCAATATCAAAGTCTTCAGTATCGTATTCTGACAATGTAAAGTTAACGGAGAAAAAGACTATATAATAATATAGTCCAATGAGTACTTTTGTTTCCACTTAATAATCCTAACAAATATTTCCTCTCAAATTATCTAAACACAACATCAAACACATCTGCAGACTGGTTTTAACATATGGAATAAGAACCTGAAATAAGAATGACTCCAAAATAGGAATGAATCTGATTGCTCAGTTCTCTCCTTATATACACTTTCAAGAGTCTATTACGACTATATGTCGCAATATACCCCACGTGACAGGTCTTACTATTCAATCTAATATTTCAAAATATCTATTCATCCAGTGGAAAATAAATTAAACCCTCCAGCCAATGAGAAATTACCCCAAAATTGTCAACAGGTTTTATTATTAGAAACATGACATCTATTTATAGATCCTACGCAATCTACACTCGTAATATTTTAAAATAGAATTTTGAACCGAGTACAGAAAGGTATCTAATATATTGACTACAGATGATCATTACAATTTATAGTCATGAATAAAACTACATATGTTATAGATACAGTCATGAACCAAGAGTTATGAAAAATATAAATATACATAACACCGTAACACCTTTGGCAGTAATAATCTTCAAGGTCACAATGGAATAATTAAATTTTAACACAATGAATTTAAATATGTTGAACAATTACCTCCTTTCATATGATGATGTCTGCTGCCATGTTGGAAACATATCTATCTATCTATCTATCTATCTATCTATCTATCCATTAATATATATATATATATATATATATATATATATATATATATATATATAGTGCAGTATATATATATATATGTGTATATATATATGTTATATTTTGGAATTAGAAAATTCAATATCACTATGATGATAAAATATTCCATTTGGTATGAGTGATACATTAATGGCCATCAGCTTTGTTTTTGTTTTTATAATTTTGTTTTCTTTTTTTTATAGTTTTTTTGTTTGTCTGTTTGGACTTTTTGTGTGCAGATATTTAGCAGTAGGTCCATAAAGACAAGCTACGTAATTTAACAACAAGTTATATTCAAACGAGTGACACAAGTGCGAGACACTAGTTTGCACGTGTTTGAAAATTCTCAGAGCTGCATGAGTAGTATTGTCATATACTCTTGTATTGTCAGACTTGAAGCACTAGTTCTAATAGATCATAGACAACCCTAAGATTCCAACATATAGGCCAGTTTTACATTTCAAGTTGTAAGTAAATAGAAAGTTAACACCTGGACAATTATAAATTGCACCTTAGGTCTGTGCATGCTGAGCTAAGTCAGTTGATATATTTATGTTGTTACTTATTTGGTAGCAGTTTAAAAATTTACACTATTAGAAGCATATATTCATTCATGTTTCAGAATGTTGTGAATGTATTGGTTCATTTTGCACATTTGTGGTCTGTTTGCAAATACAACATTTTCCATCATCAAATTAAGAAGAAATATATAATTAAGCCCCAAGATGAGTTATGTTCAAAACCAAAAGGATCTTAAGATCGTGAGTGTTTAACAGTGACCAGGTAAACCTAGCAACCGCCTTACAACATAGCACTTTTTCATGTTGCCATTGCTCGGTATAGCTAGACAGATCTAATAATTTATGCGTCATAACGAATCAGTGATTTAAGATATAGATCTATTCTCTGAATATGTATGTATATCTTATAATAGGGATACCTGAATGACCTAACCAGGATCTCCTGTCGTGGCTATCACATTGTAGTTAGTTAGTCCTCTGCATCCCGTCTGGGACATAAGGCTGCAACTGTCTTCCGCCATCTAAGACAGTCTTGAGCAATGGCTTGTGCCTCGCCCAGGAAGTCCCATCTCTTCTAGCTCAGACATCACTGTCCTTCGCCATGTTATCTTTGGCCGACCGCATTTGCTCTTACCAGCTGGTGTCCATCTGACGGCTACCTTGGATATCCTCATTACGTGCCCGAGCCATTTGATCCTGCGCATCTTGATCTCCAGGGAAATGTTGCAGATTTTACAGAGTCAGCTATTGTGAAATGAATTTAATCTGTCTTCGCTACTCTCCAACACTCGGAGCCGTACAACAGTACCGACTTTACGTTGCTGTTGTAAAGTCTGATCATTGTCTTGAGGCTATATTGCTTTGATTTCCATATAGGGCGGAGTCTGCTGAAAGTACCTCTGGCTTTATTTAACCTGGCCTTGATGTCTTATTTGGCACCTTTTTCGTTGCTAATTAGGCTACCCAGGTAGGTGAAGTCCTCTACAAACCCATCGCTTCTCCATCAATGGTAATTGGAGGAGTAGCTGTGGCATTTATGCACTTTCACTTGAGTTTTCGTTGTATTGACATGCAGGCCAGTCTCTTTAGCGTACTTGCTGAAACTGTCAGATTTGTCTTGAAGGTAAGAGTGCCTCGATGAAATGACAACAAAGTCCAGATCTTCAAAGTGTGAGAAGAGTGTCCATTGAATCCATCTAAAATGGTCAGATGTTGTTTGACGTTTTATCCAGTCGATGGCGATGAGAAACAGAACAGGAGAGAGGATGCAACCTTGCCTAACACCAGACTTCACTTTTAATGACTCGGTAAAAGTGTTGTTAAGGATAACGCCGCATTCGAAATGCTCGTCAAACTTACCAATGAGTTTGACTGTCTTGAGTGGTATTCCATAGGTTCTGTGAATCTTCCATAGACTCTCGCGGTGAACAATGTCAAATGCCTTCTTGAAGTCAATGAAGTTGTCGTAAAGGGAGATATTTCATTCTAGACACTGTTCAATGATATTGCGTAGAGGAAATATCTGCTATATGCACCCTCTTCCTTTGCGGAACACTGCTTGTTCTTGTTTGAGCTTGTCAGCTATGACTGTGTCAATCCTTCGAAGAAGAATTTTGCTTAAGTCTTTGATATGGATGGAAATGAATTTTATCCCTCGCCAGTTGTCGCAGTTGCTAAGGTCACCTTTTGGTAGCTTAACAATGAGGCCTTTACACCAGCCCTGTGGAATGACATCATTTTCCCGTATCTTTCTAAAGAGGTAATAAGGGCATCTGCAACTGTGGCTATATCAGCACCTCAGCTGGCAGGGAATCAATCCCATGTGCCTTGCCGCTCTTCATGGCCTTGATGGCTGCTTTGACCTCTGCTCGAGTAGATGGGCTGATATCCATGTCATTAATGTCATCTGATGGTGACGGATTTGCTGGCTCATCATGCTCTGGCTGGTTTAGTGCTTCTTGGAAGTGCTGGACCCATCTCGCAGCCTGCTCTGTTAGTGTTGTTATCACTCTTCTCTGTTTATCTTTCACTGGCATTGGCTGGTTGGGTCCTTGTCCACAGAGCTGTTTTGTAATCTTTTATACCATGTTCATTTCACCCTTTGCTGCTGATTGTTCTGCCTCATTTGCCAGTTCTCAACAAATGTTATTTTATCCTTTCCTTTTCATATTTTTATCCTTCATCTTATAATATTTCTCTGCTTCTTCAATCAACCTTGATGATTTATCACTCAACAGTTTGTCTTTGGCCTTTCTCCTTTCATCTATTCTGTTCCAAGTCTCTGATATTAACCATCTACTTTCCCTTTTCTTTCGATAACCAATGACTTTCTTTGCTGCTTCAGAGTCTGTACTTTTTATTTTAGTCCATATACTTTTAACTGTGTTATGGTCCTCCCCATTTTCACTGGCTAATGCATTAAAACGATTTCTAAGATCGATGGTAAAATCTCTCTTTATCCCTGGTGGGCAAGGCTTGCTGATGTCAACACTTTTCGTTGTTGCTGTGTCGTATGTGTTGCCCGTAGTTTCAGCTTTATCTTAGTTATCACAAGGTAATGATCGCTGTTGACATCCTGCGAGAGATCTGCGCCACTTTTTATTGATGACAATATGGTCAATCTGGTTGACAGTGTGCCCATCGTGGGATTTCCAAGTTAATTTGTGGGTGTCTTTGTGCGGGAAGACAGTGCCGCCTATTACGCAGTTGTTGTCGAGGCAGAAATTCACAAGTCTTTCATCATTTTCGTTGATGACTCCACAGCCATGTTGTCACATCATCTCTTCATTGTTTGTATTGTCTCTTCATACCTTGGCATTCCTATCTCTCATTATCAAGAGCATGTCATGTTGTGGGACTTAGGAATCTGCTAGTTGTATCTGTTCATATCAGTCTTTATCTTCTTCCTCGGCCTCATTTGTCAGAGTATAGCACTGCAAGATGGTGAGTTTGCAGCACTGGGAGTTGAATCTTGCTCTGATAAGTCTGTCTCTGATTGGTTCACATTCCAGGAGTGTTTTTGTACTAGTTTTGCTACCGATAAGGGCTACACCACTGGAATAGACATCATCCTTCCCCGAGTAAAGAACGGTTGAGCCATCACTTGTCATCTTGCGTCCTGAACCTGTCCATCTGGTCTCTCCGACACCAAGAATATCCAATTTGTACCTGTTTATCTCATTGATGACTTGTGCCAGTTTTGATGTTTCAAACAGGGCGCGGACATTCCATTCACCAAGACGAACCGTAGTTTTGGATCCTAAAAACTTCTGATCGAGCCAGTTGACTCTCTGGGATTGGTTTTCATCAGAAGCTGTCATGATACGTAATAGTTTGTTCGAGTTCTTTATTTTACCTCTTTGTTATTGTTGGAGCTGACGTTGTTGCAGTTTCTGTAACGGTTTTGTTTTTATGGGGTGGAGCTGTTGGGCACCACGTCCTATCCCCAACCTGGAGGACCAGATGCTATCATATTGTAACTAACAAAATAGTATATTTCTAAACAAGACAGATGGAAATGGCCTAATTGTAAAGCTCCAAAAACTGCATCGCAGAAATATGTATCTATTGCATTACCAGTATCAACCCACCCATCCCGACCCAATTATCTGTTAATGCAATTTAAAACACAAGTATACAGCATTATAGGAAATTTAGAATATTCCAAAATATTGAAACATAACGTAAAATAACAGTTAAGTACAGGCTATCAAACTTTCATTCAAATAAAGCATCTTTGAGAAAATTAAACCACACCGATACGAATGCTCAATTTCTCACCATACCCCACCTCCAAGCCGTACATATTGACTGAAAATAACAATACTGTTTAGTAACACTTTAAACAAACACTCACTACTTCTTTAATTAACATACTTGTCACTAATACAACGAAAAAGCCGGCGAACACACAGACGGAAATAACTGCTTTAATACCATTTCTTTATTGCCATTTTCCCGCCATCTTGAATTTCTCCACCGGTATCTGTCATTCAAACTGGGCGTGCCTGGCCTCGTATGCGGAGCATCATGAGAAGCCAATATACCAGAGATATGGCAGACGGGTGCAGAATTAAATATGTACTTCCTGTACACACAAATATTGTATACATGCAAGCATGCATATTTAATAGTCCATTTGATACCTAGACAGTAAATTGTTTGTCATTCTCTGCATGGAAATACAGTAATTACAATATTCAACAGCGTAGGATGTTTAGTCACTGTAAACAAGCAGACTTTATTATGTCACACATGGTCTCTAATGTCGACCGACAGTGACAGTAATTGTACTGTACTTGCAAGCAATTTATTTCTAAGAAATATTTTTTTTTTTTAAATCGTGCTAGTGGGAATGTGGAGATAATATACAACATGTTTCCTATCTACTGCATGGAATAAATAAAATACAACCAGGACTTTCATTTAGGTTCTTTGGGGAATTTGTCTCCTCATAACTTATCTAAAAAATTACAATGTTTGGTTTACTTGTATAGAACCATCTGCTAATTGCACTCCAGACATTGACGCTTAAAATCGTCTGCTAAAATGACCGAAATACAAAAAAGTATTTACCAAGACACACAAAGACAAATGTGGGTTTTAATGTATAAAATACAGTTGATCACAGATGCGCACCAGTCACAACAGCAAAGAACTTGCGTCATATTTTTATAGCTGATGCGATCAAATTATTAAGATAAACAGGTTATATTTCATCGATTATTTAATATTTATAGGAGATTTGTACACCTATGGGCTATTGATAAACGTTAATTTTCTATAATTACTTCATGTTATTTGCATCGTTTTTTATACTGATGATGATGAAAAGTTCAACATGATTAACTACATTAGGCTACCTACATAATGGAGCATGCCCGGTTGCAGTTATTTACATATAGGATCTTTAATTTCTTCTTTTAAAATGTATTTATATTTTTTCTGAATAAGTCCGATTAATGTTCTTAACCAAATGTTTACGTTTTTAGCAACCATTTGTCTCATTGCTTGTGTTTTAGCGTGCAAATATACATGCAAATCAAGTCTCTTCTTTGAAATCTCAGATTGACTTTTGTCTTCTTTTAATATGAAATAAGACAAATATTTACATAAAATTTTTTCCTACCATTATTTGGAGAAAGCAGCATAGGAATAAACTTCCAGATGGTATTGTCCAACATGGAAAATAAGATCTGCATGAAAATATGTTCATCAGCAAAGGTTGTTTTGACTAAAACCAATTTTGAACACTTAAATCTAGATTTATAGTTCTAAAGTGTACTTTGACCTCCAGTTTCATGTCGTGGCAACTTGGAAGTTATAGCCTATATGCATCTGTTAGGATAGATAATAATAATACGGCCACAAGCACCAATCTGGCTCATGCATAGCGCGATGTTTTGTTGATAAAACCTTAACAGAGACCTTTCAGCCTTTGCATAAGAGAGAATTTCAAACGCAGACGATGCAGATAGTTCTAATAAGATGGACATTTCTCTTTTTAAGTATCAAGTTTTAAAAAATCAAAGACTCGACTAATTAATTACTTTTATTTTGTCATCTCTTGAAAATATATCCTAAATGTAATATGGCGTTGCTATTTTTCATGGACTATAGGCATGCCTGATAGCATATGCATGGAAGGTGATAGACCTGTATGTATAACACAGTTCTCATTCATATTCTATCAGATGTAACTTTTCTTCGAGCGTCCGCCTCGGATGCGGGAGGTCGCAGGTTGGAACCCCGGCCGAGTCATACCGAAGACTTATTTGAAAAAAAAAAATGGTATTAGCTGCCTTGCTTGGCGCTCAGCATTAAGAGGTCAGTGCTAGCACAGGTCGGTCTGGTGTCAGAATAATGTGACTGGATGGGATATGATACTATACGTCTGCGGCATGATACCCCAGTGCTAGACATCATTATACACTGCCACACTGCAGATATCGTAGCGATATGACTGAAAAAAATTGTAAAGCTACGTTAAAAATCCAAATCACACACACACATTTCTAAGTGAGAAATAGCACGCCAATTCTTAATAGCTTTATAACTTTAGTTGTTTTTGTCAGATATTACAAAAGAGATGTGATGAACGGGTCGAATTAACATTCTTGGATTTGTAAACTTGATACTTAAAAAGAGAAAGTCCTCATTTAATTTACCAGTGCGTTGTATCGTTTGTATTCCTGATCCCGCTCACGCATAGCCTGAAGCCCTGCACTGTTCACCTCACGGTTTTATCAACATAACATCGCTCTGTGCACGAAAGATTGATGACGTATGGTTGGTATATGGTCTGACAAGATTTTAAACACTGTCGCATATGTGGTGCTTTTGTGATGTGTGATCTGATATATTTTCATACTTCTTCAACGTTTTAGACTTTTCAAAATATAAAGCTGGCTCCTCTTGGATTTCAATATAAATTTTAATAAGTGGTCAGAAACTCCAGTGCTCCAGTGACTGTAGTACTTGAAAAAATGTTTGCCCCTACGCAGCTTTATGCGACATCCAGTTGCGGTGTGTACCCAAACTGCACATATTTTGTTGTAAAGTGCAAGTGAACGCATCAGACATATAGAATATCAACAACGACCTTCCCAAAAAATGGAAGTTCTCCAGTCTGCAATACAATACCCTAAAAATGTCGTTACTATTTTTTAAAATTCTATTCTTCTTTTCTTCCACACAGTTGTTGTAAAATCTATATTTTCTTATCCTCTTTTGTTACCTGGAACAGCAATCAGGTTGGGTGGAATACATGCTGAAGTTAGCGAAGTAAAGAATGAGAAAAACACTGGCATAATTTTGTATCCTTGTAAACAGCATCTGCAATGTAAAGCAAATATCATGTAAAGTAGAACTGGGTACCACGACACTTTTTGTACCGTGGTATACTGCGGTATTTCTGAAAGTACCCCGATACGTACCACTGTATAACACAATTATAATAGGGACCAACAATTCAATACTCTGGGGCGGGGGCCTGACACCTTTTAGTTTAATTTTTGTCTGTCAATATTTGGAAAAAATATCTTGCTATGATGTATAGGAAAAGAAATATTATATTCATGATACTATTTGGAAAATTATCTTGAGATACAAGAAAGAAATATTTCAGCTCAAAAGGATATCGCAGCCCCTACCCCCCCCCAATAAAATTAAATTAAGTACCTTATAGTATACGAATTTGCTATGTGTATGTTAATTGTTAATATCATTTAAATCGTAACAAATTCCTTACTTACGGAAACTACCAATGTACTGTATAGTGAAAAAGTATCGCGGTACGTACTGTCATGTATACGTAATTTAATTATTTGTTTGTTAGTATTAAACTTTTTTATTTTATTTTATTCCATTACATGTTATTGTAATGATAACTTTGTCTACTGGATTTGATATTATTTTTAGAAATTCAGTTCAGTTCTGTTTGACCTGATAAACAACCAGTAGTTGAAACATTGTATCTATTTTCTGACCTTGATTCAGTTTTGAGTAAACAACTTTTTTTATTTTTTAATTTTTTTTTCCAGAGTAAGAACCATTGATTTTAGTTAAGGCCATACTAGAGTATGTGTTGTTAGGCATGTAAATGTTTTTACGTCGTTCTAAGAGGTGATCACGTGACCCTCATACGGGAATCTGTTTTGCATCTTAATTTACTGTATAGTCGTTTTCTTGAGAAGAACTAGCCAGTTGGGCTTTAAATCTCCGACACTTAAAAGTGTCTTGTTGTGACCAGTTTAAGTTGAATTTTTATTTTATGGAATTAGTGATTCTTTCCCTGGAAAATATAAGTGCTCCATACAGAATTCTTGGACAAAGACATTTATCGAAATTTATTCAGAAATTCTAAACTGGAATATTATTTTCTGTGATTCAACAAGAAACTGTTGACACGGCAACACTTTGAAGGTCACGACATACGTCATCGCCCTCCATTTTGATTTCATCGGGACTCGAACACAGATTCATTTAGGACTTTTCATTGATAGAACTTATATTTTTTAATTCTTGGATTAATTTTGGATTTGATTCGTAAACCGTAAGTCCTTTCTCTCATTTTTACTTTGGTATTCTAGGGAAATAAACTATTTTTTTAAAATTTTACAAAGCTTGTTGTCTTCACTCTTTTCTTGTTACTTTTGTACGAGCGTAGACACGTAACACGTACCAACGGAAAAAAAAAAAACTACCGCGCAGCTCTAATGTAAAGTATAACTAATCTACATGTCGATTACTTAGTTGAAGACAATGAAATGAAATATTTCCTTTCTGGCACAGACTAGTAAATCCTTTTTGCTGAGCTCATGTAGTGAAAATACTAGACCTGGCAGTAACTTATCCTTCTGCTGCAGATGCGCCGAAGACATCATCAACAGTTTTATTGAGGTTTTGATTACAAATTTTTATTCGCTTGTATGTGATTAAACACACAATAGATTCTGCCCATGGCTAGGATGTCACATTAATGCGCATGACAATTCTTTTAACGACACACCTGATCAAGTTTGCAACTTTTTGATAAACGTCCCAGACTCAATGCACGTGTATAAAGGTGTTGGTTCAGTAAAGTTATTACTTGGCTTATATTTATAGTTGATACGTGTAATGTCTCTTTACTGAGCGAAATGAGTTCATTCTGTAATGCGCTGGCTCACCCCTTTGACATTCTTTTCATGCTCACAGACCTAGAAGATTTGCAACACTTACTCAACTGGTTTGTTGCGTAAAGCGCACTAAGACAGAAAAAAGATTCTTTGAATCGTCTGAAGAATAAAGGTTGTAAAAGCTTACAATCTTCCTTTTCCATCGCATGCAAGAGAAAAAACACTAGGATGCAAATAAAGACCATTTCAAATACCCTCAAGACCGTTGTTATTATTACATCATAATAAATTCGTTGACGTCACAAAATTACTAATTGCAACATAAGAAATAGTTTCAGGCATTGAAACCAAATCATTTCTTAAACTCATTTTCGTTATGAAGTTGGAGATATAACATTACTAACTGAAAGTGCATGTATTTAATAGATTATTGAAACGTCGTCCAGTGCTATTTTCCACACCTTTCATTTCATAAGACTCTGTTCTTCGCACACCTAACCTAATATTCGTCCGCTAAAGACTTGCCAATGTAGGAGCCATCATTGCGATTTCTTCTAAGTTTCTTGCAGACAGTTAAGTTATTCGACTCTCATCGGAAAGAGACAGGGATGTTCCAAATGATAAAGCTTTTGACATAATGAACTCGATCAAGACGTAAACTTGACATCATATTATGGATAATTTTTCGTATGGTCTTTAAATTCGTGGTTTTGAGCAACCGTGATATCCGCGAAAATTGATAGACCACGAAAATAAGTGACTTTTATGCACTGGACGGCTCCTTTAATCATGCAACCAAATGTTATATGTTTCCTGGTTTAGATTCCGTCATGAGCAAAGTGGAAAATATGGAGACTCGTATTTGTCTGTTTGTTAGGAGTTTAGTATTTAACGACACGTCAACACGAGATTGGCAACAGGAATAAAGTTTATTGTCCTCAAACACATCACAGCAGTCGATCCTGGCTGATCTGAGCCAGATTTAAACCTGCGTGTTTTGGCTTGCGAGTCCAACACCCTAATCACAGAACAACATTGGCTCGCAGTCTCTGAAATAAGACAAGTGTAAGCCATATGAACAACGACAACTACACATAAACTTGTTTAATAAAAAGTAAATCACTCTCACACTTTTATCTTAAAGCAAAATGTCATCCATGACCATCGCTTGACAGGAGCAGAAATGTGATAATGAGTCCATTAAGTGGGGCTGAAAATTCCATACGTCATTGCGAACAAATTACTCTCTTGTAAATACAACAGCTGCATCTTAGAGACCTGGACACTTATTATCTTGTAAATACAAAGGCTTACGTCTTGATGACATTGATTCTAAGTAGAGAGGGTTTCAAACATCAGAAGAAAAAAATAAAAGAAAGTAATGGTAATGATCATTACAAGACGTCAAGGTGGTTCCAATGGAGAACATCTGAGGTTTAAGTCAATTTCTTTGACGGCTCCAGTATCGATTGAATTTCTAATGAATGTTGTTTGCGATACTTCTGTGAATGCAGGACTATTTTCTTAGCCATACTGATAATATATAAGATACAAGTATCTCTAAAATTATTGCATATTAAATTCATTTTATTCTTTAAATAAAAGGATGGAGAAATTGTCAAGCTTTTCATTAGAAATAAATGAAAGGCTGTCTTCTGAAGAATTAAAGCTTTTAGGTATTAATGTACTAATTAGGTAATTAAAGTTATTAGGTAATTAAAACTATTGGGTATCACTGTACTAATTAGATAATTGAAGCTATTAGGTGTCACTGTATTAAGTCGGTTATTAAACCTATTACGTATCACTGTACTAATTAGGTAATTAAAGCTATCACTGTACTAACTGAGCCACTCAGGTGTTATTGATTCATGTTTGAGTCCCTAAGAAAGTCATTAATTCTTACATAATATTTGGAGATTAAGAAATGAAACATGTCATTTGCATTTAGTAGAATGCGTCATTATCGCTGAAAGAGGAAGATAAACATCTGCTTATTCAGTTCACTCTCTAGGATTTTGTGTAAGGCCACTTGGACTAAAAATTCCATTTTTCACATTAAAATGCAACTATTTCCAGAAAATGTAGCATAACCGTTGCTGATTATTTGCATATGTTGTATCCATGTTAGTGCCTAGTATAAGAAAGATAGACTTGGTACACTTATACCTAGGGAAATGTGGAAAAACGAACGAATAAATAAATATCTTGATTGGTCATTCACGCTGTTCAATTAACCTGTCAGTGAACGTAAATTACATACACCTTCAGGCATCATCCGCCATTTTCCTCCGACAAGCTGATAATGAATTGGTTATCGTAAATATTTACAAATTTTGCAATGGTTCGTCCATTTTTTTTTAATTTTTTTTTTTATCGATAATGGTGAAAAGGAGTCCATGGGGACTTTATCGTTCTTAGATCGTCTAAATGGTGGAGTTAGGTTATTTCTTCCCGAAACCTAGACGAAACTTGGATGGGTAAAAACATTTGGTCGCAAGCACGATCAGCTAACAGGGACACAATTGATGACAATTACCATATGTTTATTTCCACGAGCGTATGTAGAAAAGCATGTTCCGTGATAAATTTCAAGAAAAATATAACGAAAATAGAAAATGCAAACCCCCCCCCCAAAAAAAACCCCAATGAAAATGAATGTGCCTAGGATATTGGTGGAGCCACCTGAAATCGGGCTATCTTGTGTGCGTTTTTTTTTTCTATAGAAAGCACTAAACCCCAGACTGCATTATTTTAAAGTTTGAAAGTTTTCACTTTTAGGTTAGTTTTGCCCCAAAAATATTACGTCATCGTACGATCTTTCAGACTACTTGAATGACTCTTTACTTTCAGTCATTGAGCAGAATGAAGGTGGTGGAACAAAAATGTAATTAATAACAAAAGAAGTAGAAATAGAAATGTAAATAATAACAAAAGAAATAGAAAAGCAATGGTTTTAGATATTTATCTTTTTATGTGCTAAGCATGTATTTACGTTTTTACATCAACATAATCACAAATCAAAATTCCATCTCACGAACAGAGTAGAACTTTATAATTATTATGTACAACAGTATACTTCTGAACAATGCCTATTTACGCTTTTGTTATATATTTTAATTCATTAAACCTCTAAGGCAGCATAAACAAAAGTCAGCTAAAATAATAAAGATATGACTGTATACTAAATGCATTAACATCTTCTCGAGTGAATTTCCTTTTACATGAGTATATTCTCAAGCTGCTTTAATATTGACTTTTACGGTTCACTGAAATGAAGCTAGTAGGTTGAAATACATGTGAAAGTATGACATACTGCAGAATAATTAATAAAACTTGGTAATTTTAATTTTTAATAAACATATCACTCAAATTTAAACATGTGTCTTTGCCAGATACTGAATGTTTGAGGTTAACACATTCGGTAGTTTGAGTGATTTCTTATCTAGCGGAAGGTCATTTAGTGCCATGGCGCTTGTTATAACACTGTTTTAATCCATGATGATTACTAAATATTCGGTAAACAAAATTAATTGCTGATAATCAAGCAGTTGGAAATAATAATGTAATCTGAGGAAGAAATGTTGGGATGTTAAGTAAAATCGTAGTTACAGCACTGTTTAGGCCATAGTGACTTCCCAAAAGCACTGAAAATAGGTCATTCAGCACAGAAAGGGTTTTGATGTCAACAGGAAATGGATGGCCGAGAGAAGGATTGTGGACAGTTTATAATACGTATGGTTTATCACGACTCAGATCGAAGAAGAAAAGGCCACGTGAGCATTAACAAAGTAATTTTTCCGTCGTCAGGGTCATAAACGGTTCTTGACATTCAGTAGTGTCTTGAATGCATAATAATATGTATGTATGTATGTATGTATGTATGTATGTATGTATGTATGTATGTATGTGGGTAGGTAGGTAGGTAGGTATCTTTAGTTAACTTCATTATTGTGAGGCAATTTTTGCTAGATGATAGGTACTTTCCAGAGAGTCTGAGTGTAAAATATTCGAACATTTTAAAATGCTCTCTCTCTCTCTCTCTCTCTCTCTCTCTCTCTCTCTCTCAATATCGATCTCGACAGTACCGCTGTTGGTTGTATAGGTGTATGCCAAATAATATATCCACTATGTCTATTAACCGTACTGAGGACTTCCTGATATCTTTGCCCATTGACCGATTGCATGGCTACCAGCTTTTGTTTTGTTTGATTTGATTGTAGAGTGTTACTTAACATGTTACCTTCCGGGAATAGAAACATAAATGATTTCACATAATAGGCTGAAACAGAAGAGAGTATAGGGTAATTACTGTATGAGCTTTAAATACTCAAAAGTATTTATTGGATTTAGCTTAAATATGAAACTTTGCTTATTTATACTTAAATGAATACAACAGGAAACATTTGCACATTTTTTAAATAGATGTCTCTGTGCAAATGAGGATGGGCGTAGTTTAGAGAAGATTGTAGTCTCTTTTTGTTTGGTTGCTTTTGAAGTCACTTTTAACACACTGTTAATTATGCATGCCGAGGAAATGTGAGTTAAAAACATTAAGAAGACGCCAAGTCATATAATGGAGCTTTTAACGAACAGAAACTTTATAAATCTCAAGAAAGCATCATAAAACATTTGTCAACAGAAACTTTATAAATCTCAAGAAAGCATCACAAAACATTTGTCAACAGAAACTTTATAAATCTCAAGAAAGCATCACAAAACATTTGTCAACAGAAACTTTATAAATCTCAAGAAAGCATCACAAAACATTTGTCAACAGAAACTTTATAAATCTCAAAAAAGCAAGACAAAACATTTGTCAACAGAAGATCACAAAGATTTATTATTTTGTGTCTATGTTAGTAGTTCTTGCACTGATTTTATCTCTGTGTGAATTTTCGAAAATGGCAAATGTTGGTTGACTTGTATAGAAACAGCTGCAAATTGTCCAGCACACCATTAAATTCATGACCATGAAGGGCTTAACATCGTCTGCTAGTGACCCTTACTGGAAAGGGTCTGTATATGAGATACATAATTCCTGTTTATCAATATAATTATATCCTCCATAAAGAGATTTATGACATACATGCATGCATACATACATACATACATACATACATACATACATACATACATACATACATATACACGTGCACGCACGCACACACGGACCTTTGTGAATTAAATCCCAAATAATCACAAAAGTTCTATCACAAGTCCAAGAGTATAGAGTTTTCTGAATGAATTCCGGGTCTCGAATATGTCGATAAACCAATTGTCTTGATGTATTCAAATTATATAATCCAGAATGTCTTGGAATTAACTCCCAATAACCCAAGAATAGTGTTTAAGTCAAGAATGTCAATGGGGACTTTGTAATTCCAATTAATAATTTAAATAAATAATTCTCTCTCAAATTATATCTGAATCCAACTAAAAGTGATTCCACAAAGACTGATATTAAAATTAGAACGAATAATTGTTTACTTAGTCTTCCCTACATATAGATTGTCATCTGACTTATGGCAAAACAAAATGACCTAGGTCATTTCCAATGGAAATTCCATAAAATTCGTAAACAAGGTCAGGTGTGTTTACTTAAGTTTTAGCAAACAACCTGCTAAATATCAGGTAGACCAAATAACTTCATCATTCTGAAGCTTTTGCACATTTCCTACCATGTCGTAGTACACATACCTTATAAAAAGATTAATTGTAGAAGTTCAAAGAGCTCAGAAAATTAATTTGCATGTAAAATTTACGAACAGAAGATGAGAAAGAAGAAATGTGTGAGAAACTGTAAGATGCAATTCATCTCTGCTTGTAAATATCAGAAACATACATAAAGCGTCGAACCATGGGATAACAGTAATAACCAAAGAGAAAGAATCGAAGAAAATAGTCAATATTATTGAAGTCCATACATTATTACAACTCGTACCTCTTCCATCAGCGTGGACATACCTTCAGGTGATTTTTTTATCCATTCCGTCTCTGTGGGCATATATTCAAGAGCCTTTTCTGGAACGTGTTGTTAAGACTGATGCTCAGGCTCAGATCTCTGATATCAACCCTGCTGTTGGTGGTTTCATTTAGCAGTGGACACACCTAAATCTCCGGAAGTCCTTGTTTAATGTTTAAACACAGCCTAAACATTATTAGAAAATTAATGTTCTGCCTTTTGGATGGAACTATCTGCAAGTGTACATAATCATGCAGTTAGATTTGTATTCATTAAATTTGTATGCCCCCAGTGTAGAGAAAACTAGTGCAAAAGGTTCAGAAACTTATGAGAAAGTAAATATTGATGTAATTCCACAAAAACTTTATCAGATTATCTATAAATATATACAAACATGTCTATCAAATTTAATCAGTTTATGTAAGGATTTTTTTTCTCGCAATTATGATAACAAGTTATTCATTATAAAAGTCTAAGCTCAACAAGTTTTAACAAATGCGTGTAAAAACACAAAACAAGAACGACAAATACCGCTGCATTTGCATGAAAATCCAGTCTAATCTTCCACACGTTCATACATATATTCGTACTGAATTTCGTTTGTCTACTTCATACGGTTTTTGAGTAATCATGATAACGAGCTTTTACGGACAGACTGACCGACGGACGAATTGATGGCAGGGTTATCACACCTGGGGACTTTGAAAGGAATTTGCGGATTTAGCCATTTTGCAGATTTATTTTGTCATTTCCAACCTCGTGGAATTTATTACATTTTAATGAATTTTCTACGTGCTTTTGGCCAATGAATACGAAAATGTAATCTCTTGGTTGTATTTAAAATACATATACAGTTAGCATGATATGATAGGTTGATTGTAAAATAATACGTTTTTGGGATAAGATGAAACTGTCTCGAGCTCTTCTAGAAATCTTAGATTGAGCACTTTTGTGGGCTTTTTTGGGGGGCTTTGATATTACGACTTTTCCTGACATTTTTGCGAATTCAACCTGACGGATGTGCGTATGAAAGGACCGACAGGACTAAATTGTAATGCCTCCGCTGCCAGCAGTATGGTATACAATGAAAGCTCTAGTTTTTGATACGTCTCTGAATTATTCATATTTGTGGAGAAAATTTTTTATTTGCCTTGTGGTTTTTGGGAAATGACAAAATTAAAAACATAATTTCCTTTTATTAATCTTAGCGATATGACTGAAAATTTTTTAAAGTTACGTTAAAAATCCAACACACATGCCAACACACACATTAATCGGAGCAACTTTTTGATATTGTGGATCGTGTTTGAAGTGAGAGCTTTTGCATAATCCTGCTGAATGGATGGCTAACATCTATATCTTCGATATGGACCTCATTTAGATAACTCTAATGAGCTAAGGTCGACAAGAATTCCTGTCTCTATCGGCCAGTTTTAGTTTGTAGACTGGATTTGCCACAAGCGACACCAAAGCTATTGCTAGTATTTATTTGATAACGCTTTTGTAATCGTAGCAAACCAGTTCATAGATGTTGTTACAAGTATTCTTACGAATTTCAGGTCAGTAACCATGCTCTGTCACATAGTGCGTATGTAAGCATATCATTTTTCTCGTTAGAAATAATAACACTACTTTTAGATCTATTAAATCTGAACCTCCACTCTAATTTAAATGAGCTCATTCAATCAAGTATTCCTTCAAGGCATCGTGAATAGATGTAAAATCATCAATCCAAATCCAGGATATTTGTGCGTTTGTGCCGTTAAACACCAAATCAATCCAAATCCCCCCCCCCCCAAAAAAAACGTGCATCAGTCAAGATGTTGTTGTGCCGTAAAATTCAAATCAATCGAAATTCAAAAGATATGTGAGTCAGTCAAGCCTATTCCCATTGGTCCTATAATATGGCGGATATTTTGCCGTTGTATTTAATCAATAAAGGTTCATATTTAATTCTGATAAGGGTTAATTTTCTTTGTACAAATTTGTGTTACTGTTATTAATATTTTATTCGTATTTCGAACATATCATTATTACCACGTTTGTTTTCTTCATATCGCTCTTCTTTATTCTACAGACTCCGACGACGACGATAATGATGATGATGATCATCATCATCATTACAACTTACAGCTTAACATGATTAACTAGTTACTATCATATCAGAGTACGCCCGTATATTTTTTAACTTTATTTTTTAAAAATTTTTTCTGATATCTTTTTGAACAATAAATCCTATTAACTTTCTTATCATTATTTTTGTACATTTTTAGTGACCTTTCGGTTAACGTGAAAAATGCGAACTACATACAAACTATTGCAATCTCAAATTGTCTTTTTGTATATTAATTGGCAAATGCATGGCGTTTTCTTGCTAGCACATCGAGGAAACCGTCCTGGGGGGCAAAGCATACAGATTGTTTCACTAAAATAGAAAAAAAAAAAAAAAAAAAAAATGAACAGAATCTGAAAGACAGAAAAGGGAACATCGAATATAAACGTTCATTGGAAACTGTTATTGTTGTCTAACAATTGTTACGTATATGTAATTAAATTGCTTGTGTGTTAGTTTTAAAATTCTTTTTTATTTTATTTTTGTTTCATTACATTTTATTGTAATGATTATTTTCACGGGATTCGATATTCTCTTTCAGTAAAATTCTGTTTATCTAAAACGTAAAAGACGTTACATTAGCATTATTTTTAGTTCGCTCTAGTGGGCGGTAGTATAAACACTGTGCGAAAACGATTGGCTATTGCCAAGATCAATTTGGTCTACGTGTAGTCTGAATAAACAATGTTTTATTTTTAAATTTATTTCAGAGTGAGAATCTTAGATAGGGATGTTCTGCTACGTGACAAATTTCATTTTTCCTATTGCGTTGTTCAAGTGACGTATCGCGCGAGAACGGCATGATATTTTAGTTGGATTTAATACCCTTTCTGAGAGCTTTTCAGTCAGTTGTATTTTGAAACCTTGAGGGCTCGAGCCAGATTGTTTTTGAAGTTCATTTGATTTTGGAATTTAATAATTTATTCTCTAGAAAACCAAACGAGTGTAACTTTTTATAAAAATTCTGGGAGAAAGAAATTCAGTGGAAATTTATTCTGGAGTTATACGGAAACATAAACTGTGATTCAATTGAGGAACTGTTGCCATTTGTACAACGACCACATCTGACGTCATTGTCTTCCATATTGGAACGTCGTCGAGATTCGAACCTGGATTATATTAGAACTATTTAGTGATAGGACTTTGTATTTTTCATTCTTAGGATTAAATTTTGGATTATAATCACAAACCTAAGTCCTATTTCCAATTTTTGCATTGTTTTCTAGGGAAATAAATTATTTTGTTAAAATATACAAAGCTTGTTGACTTCACTCTTTTCTCTTCTTATTATTGTACGAGCCTACACGTAACACAATGATGAAGTTATAAATTTAAATGTTCAGTTCTAGCGTGTCCCTTCGCCCACAATTTTCCTGCAGTGCTGTGTTAAAAGATATAGGCCACATGTCTATTCAGGTAGAATGTAATTCGATTCATTAAGTACTTTTTTCTTTTGTCATCAATAAAAAACTCAATCTAAATGTGAAGATTTGAAGTTGCTATTTCTCATGGAGTAAAATCAGACAAATCTTCAAATTTTTGTTTTTCTCGAAGATGTTCCTTGGTCACCTATGTTACATGTGCTGTGCTCACGAGTACGCATAAACAAACAGCGTGACAATCTCCTACACATTAATGAAAGTACCCGTAATATCGCTAGATAAGTGACTTTGTTTGCACTGAAACTTTGATTGGCTCATTCAAACAGCGTGAAAGGTCATGCTGGGTCACAACGGCGAGAAAATTTTACTCGCGCCCGCAGCGATTGGTTATGCAGGTTTATGCATATTGATGGTGGCCTTAGGTGAAAAAGGAACGTAGCGATTCATCACTCGAGGACTGCGACGATGAATATGCACGATAACGTATGATGACGGTGATATTAGTATGTCGCCTGCACCAGAAAGATAATCAAGCATTTGTCTGGTTTTTCTAATCTTTTTCATGGAATATTATATACTTATTCAACCTTGCAGACTTTTCAAAATAAACAAATAATTACAAAAACTGATTTGTCAAGGATTTCATCGTGAATTTTAATATAAGCTCATTAATTGCAATGCCCGGGTCTGAGAAAAGATATCAGGTGATTGATTGTGATACCTGTAAGATAAATTTCTAGGTGCGTCCTCTGAACTCTGCGCAATTTAGTGTATTCTACATGATCAAGTTATACATATTCCTTTTCAAAAAAGCTCAAGTCATGTGCATAAAGCATAAATAGAAGCAACAGCAAACAACGCCCTTCCTGGAAAGACGTTCCTGAAACTGCAACAATAATAATAATAATAATAATAATAATAATAATAATAATAATAATCTTTATTTAAATGGGAGAGCATATTTAGTTTATTCGAGATCCACCTGCCAGATGGTCTTCAATATATCGACAGGTTATATTATAATACAATCACTCATACACATGCATACATTAAGTTTAAATAGACCTCTTAATGAATACAACAATAGTGGCCAACAGGTACACAACTAATCATATGCGATACACATATATACAGAAGAAGAATTGAGGGTCGCTAGCCCTTGAGCATGCATGTATAAAAACAATTATAAATTCCATGGTGGTATAGATAATATTTACATGTAATACACATTAAAGAAATAAAAAGGATGATGATGATATATGGAATATAAACAAATATTATCTTACAAGTATTAATATTGGCTACAATATACACTTTGACCATAAATGAAATATGTCAGAACTAAAAGTACTCACTTGCATACGGGGTAGAATAAGAGAGAAAATAGATATTCATAAAAGATAGAAAGATTATCTTTGTTGAAATGCAATATTAATTATATTTTATAATGCTTTGCAGACATAACTACTGCCTCTTTTTAAGGTTTCTGCTATCGAAAATATTGATATTTGCTTTGAAATGGACAGGCAGATAATGTGAAGGAGCACTCACGCATTCGGATCACCTGCACACTTATACACTCTCCCATTATATCTGGATACAATGTTAATTTTTTTTTACCTGCAGACTTTAATATATCGGTCCAGCTGGTAAAGAAAGAATTTCTTACATGAAGTTTTAAACGAAATAAGGAAATTTAAATTACTTATTTCCCGCGGTAGGGAATTAAGGAATTTCACAAACATAGGTGCTGATACAGCAAAAGTTTTGAAAAAGGTTAGTCGACCTTGCTGTCTTATTTATCATTGTTAGATCTAAGATTAGGCTCAGTTTTGGGTGATTTTAGTGCAACTAATGAATCGCCAACGGAAGTGTAGCTACGTCTACGTCGAAAGCCGAGCAATTTCACTACGCCAGGCACGCTTACTCCAAAGATGGCAACCGATTGAACGGACACTACAGGATTTGCCTCCTAATGTGTCAGAAAATTGCTTGAAAGGTACTGATATCGCACCTAAATCCAGAAAGCAATGTTAGAGGGTTTTTTTTTTTTTAAGCGACGGCTACTATGAGAATGAGACACTTTTGATGGAAACGTGATTCAACTTTTGTCCTACCTGGATTTTAAACCGTGTAAAGTGAATTATGCCCAATGAAGACAAATGTTTAGATTAGCAGAACCGTATATCCTGTTTGACGATGTAATGCTAGTTATCATTCTTTGTGCCACAGAGAACAAAAGGAAGAATGTACTCAAGCCGAATGTTACGACTCTATGGTCTTAAACTAAGTAACAGAAAAGAGCGAAATATAACAACTTCTGTAAATTTTCACCGACTTAGAGGATTATATGTTCATCATGACAATGAGATTTTAATTTGTTGTAAAATAATCTCTCTCTCTCTCTCTCTCTCTCTCTCTCTCTCTCTCTCTCTCTCTCTCTCTTGGTTCATGATTTAATGAAACCACACCTAAAATACTTTCAAATCCCTCTACATACCCATTAGTTGTGTTATGAGATTATAATGAATTGAGGCGAATTGATTAGAAATGAAAAATAAACATTTCACAACCAATTAAGCCTATTGGGAACTTCGAAATAAATGTATATGTTCGCTGATGATGCTGTTTGTGGTAGCCAATGTCGGTGATGTTGCCATAGTCAGTTCGAAGAAGGAGGGGATCTTGATACTGTCAATGGAACTGGGGTCGTCTGAGTGGGCGCCTGTATTGCTGTTTATGGCGCGTGAAAATAAATCGGCTACTTCATTTAACAGCCTTACAGGGTTAGTTAAGGGGGCAGGGGCCAGTTTTTATGTACAAATTTAATGCCGCAATCAGTGACCTAGTATAAAAAAATCATAAAAAATCAAATACACAAGTGATGTCAAAAAGGTCCATATTTTTGGATACCTATATTAAAACAAAGCATAAGAATATTATCCACTTGACCAGAGAAGTCAATGGCAGTTCATAACAGAAGAAGTGTATGCACCCCAACCCCAAATTTATACCTGCAATTTTCATGTCCGAAGGTCATTTTTGACACCATGTGTTGCTCACAGTGCAAACACACAAGTCCTTGACCTAAATGACAATTCTGCAAAACATTGTATACTAAACAGGCTGATGCAAGTGAAAACAGTTGTCATCCAAGCCGTTTTTGAGATATTCTACTTGCCCCAAACCCATGTGTTTACTGTTATGGGAGGCTAGCTCTTCTTCCTAGCCGACTATTGGTATTTCACTATCAACATACTGCAGAGTAACTATGGAAAGTGTACATGCTGACATCAATTTCAATAACAACACAAGCCCGAAACACCAGTTCACAAATATATCCATATCTTTAATTCATAAACAATAATAGCTGAAAAAGTCACAACATAGTCTTAAGTTAAGAAATTTGCCAGGAGCCAATTTACGAAACTGGACCCTGCCACCTAAATCATTTTATATCACCTGATGCTCCATGTTCAAATGTTTTACGCTCTTGGCTTAATAAATATAATCTCCCCTTACAATGCAAGGGGCCGTTTGTTTTTTGTTTGTAAAGTTGGTCCTTTGACTCTCGTGTTTCGTTCATTTGTCAATGGTGTTTGCGAATGGGTGTTATATGAGCGTGTTTCTGTCATTTGCTTTTGTTACATTGTTTCATTTTTACGTTATTATAACCCCTTGATTTTTATTTGTTTCTTGTAATTACTGTTTATTTTGTTTGGCTTTTGCTTGTTTCAATTTTGTTTTGTTTGTTTGTTTTGAAATCGGTCGGTTTGATTTTATTTATTTATTTATTTATTTTGAGTATTGATCTTATTATAAATAACGTTATTTCATTTGGCCTATGAATGTTTCATTCGTATTTTCTTTGTTTGTTTTGATATTTGTCTGTTTCATTCGTGCCTCTTTGTTTTCATTTTTTTAGGATTGATGTTATTGTGTTTTTAATACAGTTCATTTGGAAGTTTGTTATGTGAGCACTGGTCTTATTATCTGAGCTTTACTATTTTATTTTACAAGCATGTTTGTTTTATTGTAGTTTTTCTTGGTTTATTCGAAAGTTACTTATTTTATTTTACTTTCATATATTCGACAGCGATGGATATGGCAATAAGAAATCACGTGTAAAGGGGTAACATTTTGAAGATAACACAAAACGTAACAGAAACAAATTGATGGTATGTCCTAGACATTTTCACTTACATGATAAATGGAACTTCTTATTTTTTAATTTACACTTTCCATTTAATTTACTAATAATTACCTGAATTGTATATTTGGACAAAATCAAAGCATTTTTTTTTTTTTTTTGTTGTTCTTCTTATGTTGATGGAATTAAATTTTCTTCGAAATTTTGTTTCCATTATAAATATACGAATACAAATTTTAGAATTATCAAGTCTGGTGTTGCGCATGGTGACATAATAAATAATTTATTGATTTTACTCTAAAAGTTGTCATGAACCTGTCCATTAATATTATCATAATTTTCATCGCGGTATCCTGACAAGGATGTAACCATTTTACTGATTTTATTGTAAGATTTTGTTTTTGTATTCAACAGCCTACCTTAACTTAAATAGCAGTTATATAATCTTCTACTCTTTGAATATCCCTAGCCAGCTCTTGTATAAACTTTTCTTTTCTATTCATGTGTTAAAACCAGGGAATTAAAAATGTTGTTTACAAATCACTACTTGTGGGTAGCTTTGCATGCTTTACCTGCGCAGGCTCGTTGTTAATGTTCAGTCACCCCGCACGGTATCAAAATTAATTATGTAACCGGATATAAAAATTCGTCACTCCAGAGATATAGTCTGGAGAAAGGTTGTTTATAAACTTGCATGTCATGATTTTTTTTTCAAATAAACTATACCTTTTATACTGGTAACCATTAAGGACATGACAATCAAACATTGGAAGAGTCAAATGACGAAGATTCGAATTTATTCTCGCTGCCTTTTTCTAGAGTTTGGACAGATTGTAATTTGATATGTTCTCCTCATAGGGTACAAGCGCAGTCTATATGTGTTAAGATATATCCAGACAAATAAAAGTTCAAGTGAATGAAGTAATTTTACAGGTAAACAATATGAAGCTATTTTAAGGGACCAATTATTTTAACTACCTTTGTACGTAGGTGATCGATATGTGTATTCGAACTACCTGTTAATCAATGTAGATATTGCAAAGTGTATGTTTTAAGAAAAGTACGAGCCATTTTAAATTAGATATACGGGTTGGCAAAGCCTATTTTGAGAAATGTTTTGATGAATTACATCTAGATTCATCTATTTATCAGCGTATTTTTATCATAATATCAATCGAATCAGCTAATGCAGTTAGGTGGATATTAAATATAACACTATAAGGTACCCTTTTATTCATCAATATATTTATTTATTTTTGTAAAATTAGACTGATCAGGGTTTCTGGTGAAATATTATGTATAAATATAAGGGGCCGGTTCAGTTGGTTTGCTGTATCGTGGTAGTCGGTGTATCTAGTGCCATTAAACTACAATTTTGCTGTATCGTGGTAGTCGGTGTATCTAGCTACAGAAGTAGTTTTGCTGTATCGTGGTTGTCAGTGTGTCTAGTGCCATTACCTACAGTTTTACTGTATCGTGGTAGTCGGTGTATCTAGTGCCATTAACTACAGTTCTGTTGTATCATGGTAGTCGGTGTATCTAGTGCCATTAACTACAATTTTTCTGTATCGTGGTAGTCGGTGTATCTAGCTACAGTAACTACAGTTTTGCTGCATCGTGGTAGTCGGTGTGTCTGGTGCCATCAATTACAATTTTGCTGTATCTTGGTAGTCGGTGTATCTAGCTACATTAAAGACAGTTTTGCTATATCGTGGTAATCAGTGTGTCTAGTGCCATCAACTACAATTTTGCTGTATCTTGGTAGTCGGTGTATCTAGCTACATTAAAGACAGTTTTGCTGTATCGTGGTAGCCGGTGTATCTAGTGCAATTAACTACAAGTTTGCTGCATCGTGGTTGTCGGCGTAACTAGCTACATTAAAGACAGTTCTGCTGTATCGTGGTAATTTGTATATCTAGTGCTATTAACTACAATTTAACATTGAAGTACTAGTATTGAAAAAGTTAATTCTCTTTGGTGATTTCACATGAATGTGTTAGCCGAGTTAGTAGCACTAACTTCTTTGAACAAATTGCTTGTTTTATTTTTTTTAACAATTATGGATTTGGCTTTGTTCCGAAATATTAATCTTAAACTTTGTACATTATGACTGGGGCTGCTTTACCTGAAGCCTCAGCAAGTTTACTGGTATGCCATTCTGGTTGTTTTTATCATTTGTTTCCTTTAATTTTATGAGAGTTTGCTTATTTAGGAGGGTTAGTAAACAGTTCTAAATTTTCAAATCATAATTTGGGTCTGCTTTAAGAAAAGGTTACAGAGTATATAAATTCGCTTTCATTACATTTTTTAAGCATCTGTAGTTCATATGAGTATGAATTATTAATCTTTGCGCTCTTTTGCTTTATGTAGGCACTCCCTAGTCCCGTACCAGCATATTTTGCTGGTTAGGACTTGGAAATGTTCCCTAGTGTTTCCGACTGATAAAATTTAGTTCCATGATTTTATTTTGTTTTTCTTTCCCTGTTCTCGTTCATTTGTGTTTTGTATAAACAAACAAATAAATGGAATACTAGATGCCTTAGAAAAGAACTTTGGACGATGTTGCTTTCTCATAACCCCTTATTACTTTATGAATTTTGTTTGAACTCCTCTGCCATACAGGCTGTGGGGGTTTGTTATGGTTGGGGTGGAGTGCTCCCAATATTTTAGTTAAACCATTAGAGAAGTCCCGCCCAGGCTCGATTCTGGTTCGAAGTTACATTAATGAAAGATAGATGCAAAGCTCCGAGCCCCTTCCGCTCGACCCTTTAATAGCCTCGATTTCCACTTGTCCTTGTATTCTACTTATCTGTGACATTCTTCTCTCTCCTATTTCTCCCAATTCCTTCTCCTCTCCCTCCTCGACTTTTCTCCAGATTCCTTCTCTCCTCCTCGACTTCTCTATACTCCTCTCCTCCTCATCCATTTTCTCCTCCAGACTCCTTTTCCTCCTCCTCCACCTTCTCTCCACCGACTAGACTTCTGTCGATTTCGACTACTCGGCTAGTCTCAATTCCGTCTTCACCTCTTGGAGACTCGGGACTCAATTGAACCGTAAGTTCTCGGCCCCCTTAAAAGCTTCCTTTTCGAAGTTTTGTCTTTCCTTAGAATCTACCTCTAAGTTTTACCGCCAAATTACAAGTGGCTCTCTCGGAGTAACCCTATTGCTCAGCAATCTGTCTAGGCGAAACTAACTTTTCAGTTGTAAGGTATAATTCGCGTCGAATTGTAATCACGCCCTCTATCTCAATTTTTTATTGGACATCGCTGTGGACTGATCCAATCAAACTTAGCGGACAATGTCCCTCTCGCTGTCTGTCAACGTGGGGACGAATGAGAAAACGCCCCGCTCACCCCGGCGCTTCCCTCTGATCTTAGGACTAATTTTTAACATCTAGGTGTGATAACTACAAGCCTTTGATTAGATGGGGAGATCTATCGCCTGTGTCGATTCAAGATTCAGGTCTCCGGCGTGTCAGGTAACCTTGCGTAAGAGTTTAACACTCGCCCCGTGGCAATGTTTGAGATCAAACACAACGCCGCGGTACTATTCAAGACAGGAAAATTATAGCTTGCTTATACATGACTTTTTAGCTGAGGCTTAGCAAACGTGACACAGGCATTGTATCCTGATGGGTTGGTTTCCTTGCCCTTTTTTCCCTTGATTGTGATTTTAGTTGCTTGGAATGTGACCTTTTGCCATGGTCTAGTATTTTGTCTCCTTGTATTGTGCTTATATGTTTGTCGTCTGTGCTGTTCCCTTGTTTGTGTTTGGAGACTGGCTTATCTAAGTCAAATTTCTTGAGTTTCTTTGTTATCTTTATTATCTACAAAGAAACCAAATTAAACAATCGTTATCAACCTACTTAGGAACAGTAAATGACAACAGTCTATTATACACAGACGGTATAGCAAATACACAGATTTATAAAAAAAAAAACCTAATAGACTTTATGTAATATGTCATGAATAAAAGAAGACAAACTATACGGATCACAAAAGAAACACACAATTATGTGAAGACCATATTTGAATCAAAAGAAACGGGTACCTTTAAGAGAAGCCACCAACCCCAAACTACTTTCTTTCACCACAGGGAGGATATACCCATAACACTAAGGGATGGGTAATTTAAAAACGGCCGACCAAGTAATTCCAAACAAAAACAATATAAGTCACCCAGACCATTAGAAACCCTATAACAAGAAAATAAGAAATTGTTCACCCCTGAAATACAATATATTTAAGCGGGGACAGGGAGGGAAGGAGGGAGGGAGGGAGGATACCAAGATGGAAGTTCCTAGAAAGGAATCATCTCTCCTTCTGTGTGCTCTTTTGCTTACGAGTTACACAAATCGATAGCGATCACTAAAGGAGAAACATGGTACATTGATCTCTAGGAGGTCAGGATGTGTAGTTGTAGACGTAGTCGATCAGGTAGCAGATTGGGATGTTAAGTTGTCGGAACGTTTATGACCAGTGCGAAATGCTGACACTTTCTCCTAGCCTAGTATGGAATGTATCATAATAAGCTATTTTAACATACATATTTTTTTTTTTTAAATTTAAAATCAAAAATATTGGAGGACATCATTCTCTTATATATTACCGAAGGTGCTAATAAACCATCAAGGGTAACTGGTTCAATATATACTCTGACTGATCACATTTACACTGCTATTCATCTACAGTCCATATCCGAAACGACTGTGCCCTGCTTAGTTTTACCAGACCATTATTCAGTCTGCGTGTCGCTAAATCGCTTAGTTAAACCATACAAAACTACTCCTGCCTATATTATATACAGATCATTCAGTCATTCTGATAACGATCTATTCCTTTATTTACTATCACCAGTACGAGAACTCACCACTTTTATTACTCGAATCAGGACGATCAGTTAAATATTTGGTCCGACAGGTTCTTATCCTTGCTTAATAAACACCAGTCGTTAAAATCCAAATGAGTTAAGGACACACACACACACACACACACACACACACACACACTCGGAATAGTACATGATAATATTGAAATAGCTAGTAAATTATATTTCTTAAATCACTAAAACAAAGATTGGCAGAATTCTAAAACATTGCAAAATAGTACGTCTCCTGTCAGGTAATGTAAGAGAAAATATCATTCTAGTTTAAATTTCTGGTATAATGGTCATAAAACTCAGCTGGAAGCATTTTAAAGAAATTAAACCCACCGATTTCTTTTCTTTTTATCACGCATGAAATTACTGTAAATAAAGAAACATAATGAATACCAACTACACATAATAAATAGGAAACTACATAATAAATACGAAACTGTACATAATGAATAGTGAACTGTACATAATGAATACGAAACTGTGCATAATGAATACGAAACTGTCCATAATGAATATGAAACTGTACATAATGAATAGTGAACTGTACATAATGAATACGAAACTGTCCATAATGAATACGAAACTGTCCATAATGAATACGAAACTGTCCATAATGAATACGAAACTGTCCATAATGAATACGAAACTGTGCATAATGAATACGAAACTGTACATAATGAATAGTGGACTGTACATAATTAATACGAAACTGTACATAATGAATATGTAATAGTACATAAGGAATATGAAATTACAAAGAGGATGAATGAAATCTTCGTATCTACAATTATTAGCAATCGGCTGAATGAAAGCGTTAATTCCACTCCGCATGACTTTTCCTCATTGTCTGATTTTGTAGCATCACGAGTACCTTTTGATATTAGGATTGTCTTAAAAGATTTCAAACAAGTCTTTGATACTGTTGATCACGATATTTTTTGAATTAGCGTTCGATACACTTAAACTATAGTGCAGAGTCATTGTTCATGTCTTTACTAACAAAAGGACACACGGTGTCATCACTGGAAACCATGCAACAGCATTAGAAACAGTAAAATGTGGTGTACTGAAACCTTTTAAGACCTGGGGTTTTTTTTAAAATCTTGATAAATGATCAACTCCATGTCTTAAATATTCTAATTCCGATATATTCGCTAACGATGACACAGCTCTCCGCCATTTTGGCTGCCCTGTATCCTTTTGTCGATTATCATCTTTAGACCGATGTTCAATAAATGGCATGAGCAAAATAAAATACACATATATCAAAAACTATTTGTATGTTAATTGGTTCCACGCAGAAAATGTTGACAATTCTCACACTCAAATTTATGTTCAGTGACTTTGAAATAGCTTTTGTATAATTTCAGACGTTGCCAGGTATCGCCATTTATAACAACCATCATCATAACACCCAAGTTACTCACAGTCATCTTTTCCTGAGTGAACGGATTGCACTTGTGAACATGTCTTCAAACTATGTTTCTAAAGATAGTCTTAAACTTCCATAATATATATCCAATACATTACAATGGATATATTTTACAAATCTTAGATTATCGGTACACCATTTAGTACAACTGCATTACCGCTCAAACTGATAAGATTACTAAATTGGAAGAAAAAAATGAGCTAAACGAATAATCCAAAAAATGACATTTTCACATCATCGTCTGTAATGTTTTCGATTTTAAAATTGGTCGACATTTTGTGAACGTGTTGCATTCAAAAAGTTTAAATGATGTACAAAATGGATCAACTGTCTAGCACCTGATCATCAATATTATTTCCTAAAACCGCTAATATATGATTCGTTCTTTTTCCAAACAGTATCTTTTTATTCCACGATTTCGCTCTTCCTATTTCGATAATCCTTTCGCTGTAAAGGGTCCAAAATAATGTAATAATATTTCTCTTCAATTAGAAATTCAGCTTCTTGCTCTAAAGTCCTTGTATTAGGACTACCTTTTGACTCGCCGATATTCATGGCCAGACTTATATTCCAATTTTATTGAGTACAGAAATATAAATATAGTGGAATAATTAACATTATACGGGGATATGCCTCTGAAACTGCCTATGATAATCTGTTTAGGAATTGTGTATTTACGGATATCTGACTTTCCCGGCTTAACAAATCGATTTATGATCAACATCTCATTTGGGTAAACTCGAAAGTGACTATTTAAAATGCAAGCGTTTCATTGTGCAAGATTGTATCACAATCACTCGTTCAAACTTTGTTTATTTTCCTTAATTATCACAACTTTAGAACCCTCGACAGCACAGGGGGTACCACAGAGTTGTCAGTGACTAGGAAGAAACCGGAATATCTAGAGAAAACTAAAGCTGACCAGTAAAATTTATCAAGGCACATGCCGACAATTTCGTCCAAACGATCGAACTCGGTGTGTGTGTGTGTGTGTGTGTGTGTGTGTGATTTAGATTTGTAATGTAGCTGTAACAATTTGAGTAATATTGCTACGATGTCTGCAGTGTGGCAGTTTATAGTGATGTCTAGCACTGGGTCATCATGCCACAGACATATAACAACATGTCCCACCCAGTCACATTATCCTGACACCAGGCCGATCAGTCCTAACAGTAACCTCTTAATGCTGAGCGCCAAGCGAGGCAGCAGCTAGTACCATTTTTATAAGTCTTTGGTATGAATCGGTCGGGGTTCGAACAACCCGCGAACCCCCACATCTGAGGCAGACGCACTTACCACTTAGGTTATAGGAGCGGTATAAAACGACCGAACTAAAAGGTCAAAAACAAGTTCTATGTCTAAGCGCTCTCCCGGCAACATTGACGTTTAAAAGCACTAATTCATGGTCACTTGAGCACTGTAAGGGCGTAGTTGACTTTGTCAGAAGATTGATGACCAAGTGAGAGAAAATGGACAGCTCGATTAAGCATAATTATTATCTGAGGAGAAGGTAGGGTACGTGGACGTTAATGAAATGCGGTTTTATCTGTTGTCAGTATCCAAGATTGTTCTTCATATTCAGTCATGTAAAACATGTACGAGTTCATTGTAGTTCTGTATGTCTATCTTATCCAGTCCTTTCATTATGTTAACGATGCAGCACTATATTTGTTTGCGAATTATATATTGTGCACCATCTGTGGACATGTTCGAACAAAAAACCAGATGGCGTACGTTTGTCCAAGAAAGAAATGATACGGTTATCAGTGTTGCATTCCAAATATGATAATGAACTCGAGGACGTATTTAAAGGCGATCATAACAGAAATAAAAAGAACAAGTGGACGTTATCTTTTATGACTTCGAATGTTCACAAGAGACTGGCATTATATTACCTAATTTTTGGGTAGTTGATCGTGCTTGTGACAAATGTTTACAAGAACCTATATATTTTTACTGTCCAAACTGTAATAAGATTCCAGGAGAACTAGAAACGATCTTTAGGGTTCTCGTACTCGTACTGATTTTGCCGAATGGATTTTACTACTCAGCGACGAGTTGTCACACCGTTACAGGAAATGTCACCTATATGCTACAGTCATGGCTCCCAATTTCTTAGGACGAGAGGGCAATTTCGTTTGAAATATTATCTAGGAGTGACCATCAATGGAGCCACAAAGATGGAAGAAGAAGAAACAATAGAAGTGTTTCAGTACAGACCAAATCCAATACTTCGATGCGAAAACAAACCACTCTAAAGCACTCAAAGAAATCATCGATACCGTGTGTGAATCTTGTTTGAATGTTTCCAAGAAGCTATAACTTTAACCAAGATACAGAAGAAACGATTAGGTCGACATCGTCACCTTTTTCACCAGATGGTAAACAATGCTCATCAATCAAAATAAAACATACTAGTAACGAGGTGGATTTCTATCCATGCCGACTGAACCATTGTTATAAGTGGCTGCTTCGTGGTTACGACCGATTGCTGGACCTTGTTTGGGAGGAGTTATGAGATGATGATAAAGAAGAAGATAGAAAGGACCCACTTTTCTTGAAAAACATTATATTTGTACCTTTGGATCTTACGGAAGGACGAAAATTAACTTTAGTTTCATACAGACGATGGATGGAACTCAATCCTTGATACAAACAACGGATACCCATTTATCTCCTAATCTTAAATCTCACCGAGATGTCAAACTTGCAACAAGAATTGCAGTCGTTGATGGATCGAACAGATTTGTCAGAAACAAAAAAATCGCAACGGTGCGGACAACTATTGCAACGTCTTAAACTATTTCACCAGAATTTATTGGACGAGTTGCTAATCAAACACGTCAAGCAAAGGCACCGAATTTCTTAGCAAAGCTTTCAAAAAGAATCGAAAACAAAAAATAGCTTAATTTTTTCACTACTCAAATTCCTGTCACTACTCAAATTCCTGATACGAAAGCTAGTGTCGTGAAACATTTTCAAAGAACTTTGAAACAACGTATGTGAAAATATTTTACTCATCAGCACATCCTCAAATATACTGACATGTCACCACGTCTAGTCAAAGCTTACAATCAATCATAACATTAACGTATCGGATATGCACCAGAAGAAGTGACATCTGTGAACGAAATGATGCCGTTTGATCGATTGCTTAGAACGTCACAACCTAGAAAAAGAAAATAAGTATAAAAGAGCAAATATTAGGTTCACATTGGAAAAACAAAATGCACTTTGACAAAGGTTACTTATCTAACTAGACGACAGTATTATTTCATGTCACTGGACAAGAGTGTGTACGTAATACTCCTGTCTATAAATTGGCAGATATGAACAGAAAAGTGTTAAAAGGAATAATTTACTTCCGTCAGTTACAACAAGTGACCAAGAAAGAAGACTTTTACGATATCAAAAGCATTCTCGATCGAAGAACACGTAACTTGGGCAAACGTCGACTCCTAGAAGTCAACGTTTGTTGGAAAGGGTGTACACATAATTTTTATTCTTGGATTGCAGCTTCACAACACATAGACCTTAAAATCAAGGAGAAGTTACCACCATGCCGTTGAATACAGCAGCTACCTCTCCTTCTCTGAGTTGCTCTCTTCAAGAAAAAAACCCCCAAACAATCCCTGTGAATGTGGTGTTTATACCGTGTCCCTAAAAGTCAAATTTTCTGCCAAATCTTTGTGGTATATTGTGTCATCTGAGCATTGCAGTTTAGAGTTTGCAACAAATAGATAAACAACTGTGGATCGTTTTACTCAGCAGTCGTACTGGTTATCTTCTTCCCAATCCGTTGTTGAAATATACCGACGGAAAAACCAACAACAAAGGTATCTTTACTGCCTAAGCCAGTCATCATTTTTCCAGGAACAACAGCAGGCCTATTTTAAAATAATTGCAAACATACCCAGAGTGTTATTTTTCTAAAACGAAATAAAACAAACACATAGAAATTATTCCAGAATTGAGCAGGAATGTTCGTTTTGATATTGGCTTTGCAACACTTTGAAGTGTGTATTGGTTTAGCTCCTTCTCCGATTATTGTATTCATTGATTATAACCCCCTTACTTTCATTGACAAACAAAAACCATATATTGTCTAGGTGGAGTTTGATGTTGCAGGAATACAACATTGACATTAGGCACATCAAAGGAAAGGATGTTCTGACTGCAGATGCATTTTCACGTGTACAGAACTACAATATTGCTTTTTGTGTGGATATCTTGTGACATTCATAAGACATCATGCTGTGTAATTTTAGTTATTATAGTATCACATGTATACTTGATAAACATGTAAAATAAAGCTTTATTATATAAATCGTTATGTTTCTTTATGATGGGAGGTGCTAGGTATATCTACACAGTGTGTTTAACTTTTGTTCATGATTGTAGATTGTAAAGGTCATTCTGTAAATAACATATTACATAGCTATTTTTTGTCGATGAGCGCAGACTAAGCCTTAAGATTATTTTTGTAAACATGTTCACTTGAATCTGAGTTCAGGATATTTGTGTTTCCCTTCGAAATTCCTGGTCTGCCTGATATTTGGCATGTTCTTTACTCAAATTTAAGTAAATGACCTCACTTTACTTACAACTTAGAATATTCTAAAAATGAACTTTTGACCCTCATTTCGGTCATCTTACTGTGTCTTAGGTTTTATTTTAAGGTTGTTTACATAAGAAGTACTCGTTCCAATCTCAACACATGTAGCAAAGTCAGTCTTTTAGTTGTGGTCGGTTATAATTTGAAAGGATTTATTTATTTAAATTATTCATTGGAATTACAAAGACCTCATTAACATTGGGACTAAATCACTATTTTAGAATTATTGTGAAATCATTGGTAGACATTTTAGATCATATCATTATGATACATCAAGACTGATCGCATATTAGCTCATTTAAGACTATTGGCACACCAGCACATTCAAGATTGGAATATATTCTGAACACCACTGGAATTCATTCGGAACACTTTACTTTTGGACTTGTGATCAAACAAAGTCAACGCCAGAAGTGCGTGCTTGGTATGCAGCAGTGGTAGAGACGCGAATGGCCGAACTGTCGATGTGCGTCTTTAATCCACGATCGAACCCATTCTTACCTTCCACGCTCACTGCCATCTCACCTCTGTCTGCGTGGGTTCGAGTCTCGGATTCGGCCGATGTAGATTTGTGAGAAAGCTTGCCAGTAGCTTCTCGTGGGTCGGTGGTTCTTTCCGGGGTTTTCCCGGGTTCTTCCTCCACCATTAATACTGGCCACCATGTATAGCCTATCGTGTGCTGAAAAATGGCGTTAAACCCCACAACAACAACAACAACTTACCTTCCACTAACCAAATAACTCTGATCTATAATTACAAAATATGCAATCCACTTCCTTCTCTACTGTTAAAAATACAAAACAACAACAATAAAATGATATAGGCAAAAGACCGTGGATTAATTCAAACAGTAACTCAGACCCTAATAAAGACTACATGTCAGGTGGTCCTTAGCCCACGTCAGAAGACTCCGTCACACAGAGGGACAAAGATTAGTTCACAATAAATAACTTAGCCATAGGACCCGAGAATCAGATCCCAAAATTATATAAGAATATAAGGTGTTCCAAAGCCCAGACCATCAGGCCCCGCTGCACAAGGGGCATAGACCGGTTAGTTACACATAACTTAAACACAGAACCCACTAATTCGACCCCAAAGCATAAAGGGATATAAGGTGCTACAAAGTCTGAGAACACAAGGGCCCGCCGCACAACGCGGTAAATATTCCCCCAACCCCAACCCCAATTCCCCCCCCCCCACACACAAAGTAAGCATTGGCACCGCTTGATTTGTAAGACGTATCTCGGCCCATATAAATTATTTGGTATAAGGTGGTTAATAACCCAAACAAACAAAACGCAAAACAAACTCGTCTTCATGGGAAGCGCTTAGTAGTGAAGTGGGATACTTTAGCCTCAATGGGACTTCTACATTAAATTTGGGGGTTGTACTATAGACTCAAAATTTATAGCCTCACGTAGACTTCTATGTTAAATTTAGGGGATTGTACTATAGCCTCAAAACAGATAATGAACAGGGTGGACTGTTAGCTTCAAGGGAAATTGAACAGGGGTGACGTCAGGGTACTGGACACTGACAACAATGTTGCAAGTGGCTGACCTCAATCGGGCGGAATACTGGCAACACTGTGGCAAGGGCTGACCTGAATACGCGTTACTCTAGGGACAATAGAGACATAGACATAGAGACTTCGTTAGAGACAGGGTTAGAGACATAGACAGAGATATAGACATAGGACACAAACATAGACTGATGAACATCATTCTATCACACAGAAAACACAAACATAAATTGATGAATATTAACCTATCACACAAAAAACACAAACATAGATTGACGAATATCAACCTATCACACCAAAAAATCAACAAAAAATTTTTTTGGCAAGAGAGTAAATCTTTTCGAGGCAATGGAGTGGCCCTGAAAAGGGCTTTTGGATTTCTTCTACTGACTCTCCTCTCTTCTTCTTTTCCACCAGTTCCTTATCTTCTTCGCTACATTTGTCTTCTTCTTCTCATCTTTTTCCTCCTCCTCTTCCTCCTTCTCCTTGTCCTCCTCCTATTTCTTCCTCTTCTCGTTCTCCTCTTCTTTTTCCATCTTCTCGTTCCATCTTTTAATTTCTTCTTTTTGCTCTTTTTCTCATTCTCCTTCTTCTCCTCCTTTTCCTGTTTGATTAGTTCCTTTAATATTTTTTTTCCCTTTCTTCAAATTATTGATCTCCACGCTCAATCTGTTTGGCTATAAGCCCCATACTATATCCTAACCAACATTTCCTCCACCATGCCTACTCTATCCACTGCTTCTTGCAATTTTATCATCTTCTCCATGTTGCTGGCCATTTTTTATTCAGTGTTGAATGGCGCAAATGACGAATGCTCCATTTTATATGTCTCAAGCACCGACGTGAAGGAAAACATCCCTCTTACCAATTACCTATATCACCTACCAAACAATCCACAGTGATGAGAGTGCTAACCTAAAATAAATTTTTATACAAAACAACACACTAATACTAACAAAACCACTATCAATACATAGTGGAGATTGAAATTTGTTATTTACAAAACATACCATTACCTACAATTACATCAGCAAATGAGTTTGTGTTTATAGTCACACTACTCCACATTCACAAATACTTAGTTTAGGGACAAGGATTTGTTAAGGGAAAAAAACAAACACAAACACACATACACACAAACGTACGCGCGCACGCATACAAACACAAATACAAACACTAACGTACGCGCACGCATACAAACACACATACACAAACGTACGCGCGCACACAAACAGACACACAAACGTACGCGCGCACACAAACACACACACACACACACACACACACAAATACACAATTATATGATTGGCAACTTGATCAGTCTCTCTTTTCTAGAGATCTGGTTAGCCCTGAAAAGGGCTGGGTTTTTTTCCAACTATAAATGCACATTTGATTAATGTTGGCATCTTCCAGGCCGGGCACGACAGACACATCTCCTGCTCCAGTCATTGTCCCAATTCGCAGTTGTGGTTTGGAGCGCAGAGGCAGCTTGATTGGCTTCATTACCCCAATCTTCAGTGTCTGGAATTCTGAAGACTTGTTACCATCTGTCTTTTCCTATGCCTGACCCGTGGATGTTGTGGTTGATCTCTCTGCGGTTCCCATTCTCTGTGCTGCCTCTCCAACTCCTCATACCAGTTTTCTGTCTGGGGGACAGAGGCTCTCGGTGGTAGTGGCTGTGGTGCTGGTTGTGGCTGTGGAGGTGTCCTCGCCATAGGTTTCACCTCACACACAGGTCTAAGTATGAGGAGAGGCAGGATCTCTTTCTTCTTTTCCTCTTCTTCTTTCTTTTTATTTTCCTCTTCCTCCTTTTTTATCCTGGCACTTTCTGCAATGGGCTCCATTGCCAGCTCGTCCAGGATGCGTCTGGCATACTCCCGATGCATTTGGAAGTTGACGAATCAACGATGGGTACTGACTGACTGAGAAGGATTAAAGTCGCCTATGCTAACTAAGAGCTTTTGCGACTCGTTAATGCTGAGTTGTTGAGCTTTTTAATTGGTCGGTGTTTCAGGAATGATGCCGCAAAAACACCGCTTTTATGTACGATAGTCATACTTTTTAATTGTATGTCAGGAGGTGGAACGGAGGAAGGGGACCCGGCGGGGGACGCCAACTGCTGATGCCGTGTACGCTCCAAAGGGCCCGGACCGACGTGATTGTATGTCAAATTCTGTCCAGTTGTGCTAGTGGACGTTCCCTGGGAAGCCAGATTGACGAACGCGTCAGTCTGAAGCGCGGACGAGAAGGAAATCATCCCCCTTACACAACAACTAACAATACCCACTCCACTATCCATAAAATGGAACAGTCGGACCTAAAAGAAACACGTTGACCTTTCACCCACAAACACACTTTATTATCACTCCTACATATAAAAAACACACTATCTCACAAGTCAGGGAAACTAAGTCAGGGAAACGAAGTATTTATAGGCACCCTTCTATTTTTTACTTACAAACAAACATATACACACACCATCTTACAAGTCAGAGAAACGAAGTGTTTATAGGCACATTTCTATTTTTAAACAACCAACACACAAAAAGACAGACAAATATTTTGGCAATTTGACTACTATCCCTTTTCTAGATAGTTGGGGGTAGCCCTGAAAAGGATTGTTTTGTTGAGGGGGGTATACCAATCTATTATCGTCTAAGATTGCGTCCCCGTCTGGCTGCAGGCTTTTCCACAGGATAGGGCCTGCTTCTGCGGAAGGAGAAGGAGAATTCTTTCGTGTCTACACGACAGTCCACAAAACCTCTGTCTGGCTCCTGCTGTTGTTGCTGCTGATGTTGCTGTTCTCTCTGCTGTTTCTGAAGTGTATACTTCTCGGTCCATTCTTCTTGCTCCTTCTTGATTTCGTCTTTAAACACATCTTCTATCAGGTCTTGGGCCATTCTTAACATCCTGACATTTTCAGTTTCATCAGGCTTGGGTATCAGGTTTTGCCTAAAGCGATGTAAATTCACGTAGGCGGCGTTCAGCTTAGCTATATCATAGGTGGATGAGTCAACAATGGATGGTCAGAGAGAGAGAGAGAGAGAGAGAGAGAGAGAGAGAGAGAGAGAGAGAGAGAGAGAGAGAGAGAGAGAGAGAGAGAGAGAGAGAGACAAGGCGAGCGCACATTAGTGCATGTGCCACTGGTTTATGCCTGCACCGCAGGCTGTTAATTATTCCTAGGGGAAGGAATTAGAACCTCATCCCCCAGACGTCAAAGAGTGCTGATAATTGTGCCATCAGGTCGTGGGTCAACTAAGTCCTAAACGACCTGATTAAATACGCAGCTGGTGAATTGACTTGAATACTGAAGGGTAAAGTGCTTAACTTTTAACCACAACAGCACACTCCTCATTATAAGAGCAGACTCGTTGGCATGCAGGTATTACCGGACTATCTTTCTTCATCCACGTATGGGTCTCCAGTCCACACATGCAGCATGTTTCGCCATGCACCCACATGCCACTCCGCCACAGCGCCAGCTAGCGCTCAGAGACTTTACTTGAGTGGGAATAGACCCAACACGCACTCAAGTTAAATCTGGATTGGGAGTCCAATCTTCAGCGATACCAGGTGTCAACCAAAGCAGAATGAGACGCCAGTCACGATTCGTCGCGACTATGACGTTACATCGGGACACCTGGTGCTGGACGGGTAGAAATTGTTCCACATCTCCGTCGTGGTACAGGTGTCCGAGTGAGGAAAAGGAGGAAAGGGACTCGGCAATTGGCGCGAACGCGACAGGGCCCCGAAACGCCAGTCCGTACTTAATTTTTCAAATTCAGTCCAGTTATATAATGGACATATAAATAATCCAATAACGTGTAAGCCACCTGTGCAATTAACCAAATCAAACAAGTTACTAATTTTCATTATTAATTACATTCAAAGTTGGAATTTAGTGTACAAAGTGTACATAAATATTCCTAAAATGTGCCAATCAGCTAAGTCAAAATGACTCATGCATGTTTTGTATCACGCATAACAACTAAGAGTAATTTTAATGGCGGTAACAAAAGGATCAAATTAGAGCTACAGAATAAAGATATAATCAAAAACGGTTTTCGAGCCAAAATGAAAACCAAATACAGTCACCCAGGCAAGATTAATAGGTTGCTTGGTCTTTTCATGCCGAGTCCAGGGACGTCTAGGCTTTTCCGGATTTGGTCTGCACTGGTATTCAGGCTGGCTTGTTCTTCATCTGTGGACAACAGCACAAAACCCCAGACAAATTCCACCATTTCCTTTCCAGTCTTGATATCTTTCCGGTCACAGCGTTAATACTGGACTAAAGATACGCCAGTTGCAGTTATGGTGTAACTAATCGTTGGGTGGATAGGTGAGTCTCATCTCGATGGGTTGGTAGTTAGGTCTCCGCAGGCAGCTAACACATACAAGGGCTACGCATCTTTTTCTTCTATTTGGTTAGCTAGTCGTGGCCCATGTGCAGCACGTTTTTTCCACTCCACCCTTATCGGAGCACTGATTGTAGCCCTGCCCCCTCCTATTCCCCATACGATAACGCAGGCTTGGCGCTCCAGTGTTGCTCCCTCGACGTCCACTGCGTGAATGAATGGATCAAATGGAATGAATGTGAATGGGATGGTCAGACTGGAGACCGCCGCGCTTTATGTCTCAAGCGCGGACGCGATAGAAAATAACCCTAGGATATTTTCGGGTCGGAACGCTATATAGCTTATCTCATAGTAACGGATAGAGAGAAGACAAAGAGCTTGTATAGTGATAAATATTTTTTTCAAAACAACCCACCAACACTTTTTCAAAAGATAACATTTTTTTTATTCAACCAATAATTAACCAACCAATAAAATAACAATTTTTTTTTCAAACTAACTATTTTGGACAAGGTTGACTACGTTGTGAAGTCAAGTTAGACTTCCACAGAAGGAAGTCATTGGGCCATTGATGTCCACTACGTTTCCTAGCTAAAGACAAGAGATATCCATAATGGTCACAAAACCATCGATCTACTTTTTCATCGTTTCTAGAACAGTCACGATCAAAATAAGTCACTAAATGTTCTAAGGGATATCCAAGACTGCGTTGATGAAGAAAATACACACAATATTGTCCACACACCATGGAATCTGTGCCTTGTAATTTCACATTATTGAAGCGAGTCGTCTGGGGATTTCTTCTCATGATGCTGTCGTCTTCTAAAGGCGGTAATCCATACGAATCAAAATATTCCACACAGGCATCGTGGAGAAAGTAGAAGGGTACCCAGTGGATTCCTGGGAGATGACGTCCGTGTTGACGACATAAGCTTGATGGTCTTTAGGTTTGCGATGAGGAAGTTCATCTTTAGCGCACACGACAGGATTCCAAGAAGCGGTGTACGAACTGTTTATCAAAAGGTAATAAAGTTTCCAGGTATCCATTTTGTTTTGTTTGTTTTTTTTCCTTCTTTCACAGATAATGATAAGTCACCAATTAAATACTGACTTTTTGCTTGAAAATCACTATCAAGTAATTGTCTTTTCGCTTCGTCTCCGCACTCTGGGCCAAGAGAGATTCGATGCGATGGATCTCTAGAGCAGGCAGTGGAGGGAAAGACTGATCACGCAAGTCTTTATACCACTGATGCAACACTGCTTCTTCCGAGATGAGACCCCAAGCGTCCGCCAGATACTCGTCCAATTTTCTTTCTTGACTCATCGTCAGATATTGATCGTGTTGAGCTTTACTGGGATGATCTTTTTGACATCCATAGCAATGTTTCTTAGTCAAACCTGTAATAGTTTCCGCCAGGTGTTTGGCAAAACAGGAGACTAAATATTGTTCTTGTTCTGGCCACCTGGACATGACTATGTCCTCTTCGTCTTTGTCTTTTTTGGTGGATGGTTCTGCTTCCACCATATCCTTCCATTGCATTTCCAAAGATTCTCTACCATTCAAAGAGGGATAAGAGTCTTCCATAGTTTCTAAGAGTCTAAAATGACTTCTCTCAAACTGTTGATTTCTATCGTATTGTCGAATTCGGCATACAAGATGACTTTCACGGTCTCAGTTAGAACTTCTGCAAACTGAAGTTCCACACGCAGTTGACCGCATTTTATAGGGTGGTAATGTCCCTCGTCGCTGCCTTGGTCTGGAGTGAAATCAAAAGCCCACAAAGCGTAACCTCCTGGATAATTGTCATACGAAATGCCGTGGCTGGTTATGGCCCCTAGCTGTCCAGTGGCATCGTGCAGGGACAAGTACGATCATAAGTAATTCTTCTTGGCATCTTCAAAATTTGGTTGAAAGGGACTGGTACACAAGGTCTTGCCATCTCGACTGACTTCGAGCTTGGACACTCTGTAGTGTTTAAACTCGAAAGAATTGGTAGTGACGGCTCCGTTGAGGGCTGCATTGCTGACGATACCAACGATTAAATGTTTTGGTAACTGTCCTTGGAACAGATGATCTTCGATCTTGGAGTGGAGTCTAGCGGCAATGGTGAACGTTTTAACTTCCTCGCGTGGTATCGGATACTTGGCGGTCGTTCTGCTCAAAGTGTGACTGATGTCGTTTCCCACTTTAGGTAACACTTCCACGCATCGCACGTAGAGACTGGCTTCTTGGATGGCATGGGCCATCAAATGGAAAGCGGTACTGCTGAGATTAAGCGGATATCCACTCCGTTCAGCAAATACTTCTCTTGTAACCACATGTCCAAATGCAAACGATCCATCAGTTCTAAACTACGTCCTTGCAGGATGTTTTTCGACGGTCGTTAAAGCCTACATTGTGAGGATCGTCATCTGTTGTCAGGGTTGTGTCGTTAAACTTGACCCCGCCCGCTTTGTCAGGTTTCCAAACCACGCAAGCATCCAGATCAGTGTTCTTGGCCTCTTTTCGTTACGTCAAGAGATTTTCCAGGTACGCTTGGTAAGGGTAAGTATCCATGCTACTGCTGACCAGTTTGTTACTTAAGTAAAAATCCACTTCGCTGAAATTGTTGACGGGAGCTACTCTAGTATCGGCTCCCGGATTGGTGTTGTCCGTTTTGATCACTTTGACTTTCAAATACAAGTAACTGATATTCAGATCGATGTAATCTTCGGGCTGTCTTTTGATTTCAAATTCGATGGGAGCTGAGGTTGTCATTGAGGAGATGGGATGAAATTCTACCCATTTGGATTCTTGCATCGTAATCATGGTGGGTGGCATGGCAAACAGATCCAGTTCCGACTTGGAAAATTCGCAAGACTCTCGTGCATCATTTTTTCTTTCTGTGATTTAATAATCAAAAACGTGCAATTCTCGGACGGTTCTTCTTTTCTTGGTCTTTCTAGCTCTGGGTGTGGGAAGGCCTCTGAAGGGGTGTCTTCGTCGTCTCTCTCTCTCTCTCTCTGCCTTGTCCTTGCTGTGGCGTCAGGGAAGAAGGAATGCCTGACTGGGCAGCGTCCGGGGCATTTATAGGAGTTTCTCGTCGGCCCATAATATCTTTGCCAGTTTGAAGCAAGACATTTTTGCCTGCTCTCAAGAAAGCTTCTTTGAAGTTTTGTTTGTCGATGATGACATTTTGGAGAAATCCCTTGCCTTTCGTCAAGCGGCATCTTTCAAGGCGTGCAATCCTCGTGTCACTATCGGTTTCAAAAGGGGAACCACTGAACGAAATGGCGATTTCAACATATCTCCTACACCATGTCGTCGCTGACTAGCCTCTCATCGGTACACAGGATACATGACTTACAAGTCGTTAGAGAATCGTTTTCGAAAATGGAGTTTCACCGTAACTTTCCCTTTGGAGAATGGAATATTTTGTCCTAGATATCCTTTTATAGCAAAGTTGACAGCGTCGAAATACGACTTACTGACGGGAAATAGTGAAGATGTACAAATTCACGGTGAACGTGATAGGTGTTTCCACCTTCCTGGTCATTGGTCGTGGCAGAATCCACTTTGAAAGGAATGACTCGCAGTAACGGTACGGAGGTGTGTTCCACCACGTTGTACTCCACCACATCAGAGTACACAAAGATCAAATTTAGTCCTTGGTTCAGTTCTACATAGAATCGAAAAAACTGCTCAAAATTGAAGTTGTTGGCAATGGCTGGTACGTTGTTACCCTTGAACATCTTTAGGTCCCAACTCAAAATCAGTTTTCGACATTATGTAATGGCCAACATTTTCTGATCCGAAAATTTCATCAGTACCTGGCAGTAATCGTTTCCACCAGATGTTGACCACTAAGATAATAGCCTGCAGGAATTTTAAACAGAAAGATGTACCGTGGAGTATTGGGAGACACTTGTTGTTTCTTAGAGGCATCTACAGTTTCGTTTTTATCCAAGTATTGTTAGACTTGGTCGTCCAGAACTTCGACCTCAAAAGTGTTTTGATTTTCAGTGATGTTTTTGATTTGTGTAGGGTGAATCATTTCGATCAAAGCCACTTCCCAATGGGCTTCGTGATCCAGTTGGATGGCCTGAGATAACCTGGCTGTGAAACAGCATAAAGTATTGTCGGGAAACACATCCATATAACTGTCACCGGGTAACGTTAAGTAAAATTGGTTATTCATAATTCCAAAGTTCTGCTGTCCGAGGGGTCACTGGAGGTCAGAGGAGTGTCTAAAAGAGGATTGTTGTTGTTTGGTTGGTGGCTGTTGGTTGGGTGAATGACGTTAGGCGCAAGACTCCCATTGTTACTGTTAGAGTATTTTAGGGAAGGATTGGGGAGAAGGTACCGAAGCAACTGCTTAGTAAACTGGTCCACAATTATTTGTCTCCTTGTTACAAACTCATATTGGAAATGGCAGCACCGATAACACAATACACCACAATACACCACAAAGATTTGACAGAAAAAGACGATTACCGTTTTAGGCACACGTTCTCCACACCACACCCACAAGGGTTGCTTTTGCAGATCTTGCACAGAAGAACTCGGTGAGGGAGAGGTCACTGTTGTGGTTGAGGCTGTTTTGAAGGGCATGATGGTCGCTTCTTTTTATAGTCGATGACTTGCGAAGTGTCGATCCAAGAGTCAAAACTGGGAGGATATCCTTTCCAACGTAGTTTGATTTCTTTGACCCGTCGTTTTCCCACTTTTCGGGTTCCTCGATCGAGAATGCTTTCGATATCGTACACTTCGTCCCTCTTTTTGGTCACGCGTTGTAACTCGGGCAAGTAGAATGTCCCTTTTAACACCTTCCCGTTCATGTCTTCCAATTTATAGACGGGAGGATGACGGCCACGCACTCGTCCAGTGACACGAAACAATTCGGTGGTCCAATTGGGTAAGTAACCTTTGTCGAAAGTGCGTTTGGGTTTGCCAATGCGCACCCATTCTCCCGTCGTCAACACTTCACCTTTCTTGGGGACAGCCACTGTCTGGGACGTACCAAACAGGCGCTCAAAGACGCTTACTTCGTTGTCGGGAGTCACTTTTTGCGGGGCACATCCGATGATCCGATGGTAAGATTGGTTGTATGCTTGGACCAGGTGCGGTAAGACGTCGATGTACTTGAGAGTGTGTTGATGCGTAGAATATTTCTACATGCGTTCTTTCAAGGTGCCTTGAAAACATTCCACGATGTTTGGGTTTGGTTTCTGGATTCTCGGTGGTTAAAAAATTAATGTCTCGTTTCTTTAATTCTTTTGGATAGCTTGGTTCAGAAATTCGGTGCCTTTGTCAGTTTGCCATCGAAGAGGGTGACGGCCACTTTGTTTCCACACCAGTTTTAGGGCTCGCACTAACTCACTGCTCGATTTGGAAGTCAATGGCAGGACCCAGGCAAGTTTGCAAAAGACGTCGATGACACAAAACAAATACTTGTATCCACGATTGTAGGTGGCCAAATGAGAGACATCGGCTAAATCGGCTTGACATTGATGATCGATGCCCTCCACTCGGGTGAGATTTCTGGAAAATTTTCGTCGAATGGGTTTGTGTAAGGTGTACGTGGCTTGTTCTTGTAACCATCTTTCCACTTGAGGTAAACGGATCCTTTTCAGTCGGGTTTTGGCAGCACGATACAAATTCTGAACTCCTCCGTAACCCGCAGTATGAGCTGGATTGTAGTAAATGCTGGCTAACACATTCTCCATCAAGACTTTTTTTAATATGTCACCCACTATTCACTGACACTACTCTGGATGGGGTGACATGGTGGTTTGGAAACGGCTTTACGTGTCCGACGTGCCACGGGAGTAGAAGTCTTGGGTAGTGGTGGTGGTAGTGGCGGTAATGGGATGGCTTTTGTCTCGCTTTCCTTTTTCACTTCTTTTTTCCCTTCTTTCTTTTTGACTTCTGTCGAAGGAGAAGTGGACATCATCTTTTTAATCCAAGCTTTGAGTTCTTCTCGTTGGGGTGTGGGGGAAGAGGTCAACAAGAACGCTGCAATCTTGCTGGAGATGGGAGCTGCTGACGGTGTTTAAAAGACTTCTCCTACCTCTTCTTCCTCAGGTATCCGTGGGGCTGCGTCCGTCTTGGTCACTGGGGGTGGTGGTGGTGATGAATTTTTCATCAGGGTCTTAAAATCTTTCAGAGTCGGTGGAGCTGTTTGCTCTAAAGCTTTCTGGTGAAAGAGTTGAAGTCGATTCTACACTTGACCGTACCGTTGCGATTTTTCCGTTTCTGACAAATCGCTGAGATCCATCAACGATTGGAAATCATGTTGTATTTCGAACAACTCGGAAAAATGAGGATTGGGAAGTAAATGCGGGGTCCGTTGTTCATGCCAACGATGGTATTCCATCCATCGTTTGTAAGGCACTAAAGCCAGTTTTCGTCTTCTATCCGATTCGAAAGGTCACGTCTGAGATCTTTTGACCGCAGAGGTTCCTATTATCTTCTTGGTCCTTTTTTACCCATTTGCGAAGCAGCTCCCGTGATGAGTACTGTAATCACCGGTGCCATTGTGGCTTTTAGTATGGGTACTAACAACAGGTTCACAAATCCTCCGCGTTGTACCAACATCTTTTTCTTTTGACGGATCAGTATTTTCTTTTGGACCATTTCGCGAAAAAGGTGTCGATGCTTTACTCAGCTTTCTTTCTGATGTTGAGACAAAGGTATTGTTCCTTTCAAGAAATTCAGACAACATTCTTACACGGTATCGACGACATCTTTGGAGGCGGTTGAATGAGTTATGTTCGCATGGGTGGAGGGGCGTTGGACAGGACGGACAACACGTTCCAATGTTTGACTAAGCAAGGAGGCAGTCCTTTCCTTTTCTTTCCTTTGGGGGTAGAAGAGGGATGGCTTCTGGTGGGTGACATCTTTGTTTGTTCCGGGGAGACACACAAAAAATACAATGACTTCGATTACTTGTCACACACCCTTTTATCTTATTTTTGGAGTAGGTCGAAGGGTGTGTAACCAGTCTTTTTGACAAACTCTTGGACTATCGAATCGTCAAAAATGTGACCACTTCTTTCCTATATCGCCAAACAAGCCTACCCTATGGTTGCTCCACTTTTTCTGGACGATGGGTCTTTTCAGAGGTAGACATCGATGCTTGGCTAAGCGTTTCTTTTCGGATGACCGGTGAAACGAAGAGACTGTCCTTTTCTTTCTCCTTTTCCTATTTGAAGACGGGAACGACGATGGTGGTGGTGGTGGCGTGCAATTCTTTTAGGGGACATCTTTTGGCGTTCAGGAGCACAAAAACACCGATACCCATCGTTTGCCCAAGTCATTTTTTATAGTGGAATGCGTAGCCACTGATTGTCGGTTCGTCGTATCAACTTGATGGCAGGCATCACGCGTCGTGGAGGGGTTCGCAACGGACTAAATCGGGACAGTCTTTGCTTGGATAAATCCAGTAAACTCTGTAACATGCTTGATCTGTCTTTTGACTTCGATTTTCGGGGCAGGTGCTTTGCTGCCATAGCGTCTAAAGATGTGGAAGGTATCACCGTTGGAGGAGATGTTCTTGAAGACACGGGTTTCCATGTTTTCATCAAATGGGGGAAGAACGGGCGTCAAATTGGGTTTGGCACTAGCAACGGAAAACGGAAGAACCTGAGGATAATGGAGACGCGGTCACCGTCGCTGTAGGTCTTGGTTTGGGGATGTAAAGTTGCACCCTGGACGAAGTGCCTCTCTTGTGGGTAGAAGCTGTTTTCTGAGGTCTTTTCTTGGTGGCTTTTCTTTTTCTGGGGACTTTTCTTTTTCTGAGGCTGTGACCTAGTCTTGACATCACTGCTCTTTTTCTTCTGGGTACGTTTGGGTTGGGGAGTGGCTTTTTTCTTGGTGAGGACTTTGGGGGCATTGGGATCCCATTTTAAGAGGGAGCGAATGATGACACCTCCTAGAGCACCGCTACCTGCAGGTTTCAAAATGATTTGCTTTTTGGTTTGAGTGTCGATGCGGTGACCTGCCAGCTGCATCAAGGCTACAATTTCTGTCAAAAAAGCGTTTGGTTTGATGTGGAATGTGAATGATGCCTTGCAGTAATTGACGTGCTGTCACCGTAAACCATCTTAAGACTTCTCTGAGAATGGCTTCTAAGACACTAGCACGTATTTGTGGATTTATTCGCGGCTGATGCCGTACAAGGCACGAATCAATTTGACGGGAAGATCAGACTGAAGGGACGTCATGTTGACGATGTGTGAGACAGACCAAAAGTGTCCTAGGTTTATATAGATTTATTTTTGTTTAGTCGACGGGGACGTGTACACGACACGCCCTCCGTCTTGGCACCAGTGGTGAAACAGATGGGAACGAAATCGCAAATAATCGGGGGTGGGGATGGCTTTTAAATCCACGAGTAAATAGGCGTGTGTGATTTGAGTGGCATCGTCGTACGCATGTGTCAGCCAAGGAGTTCCAAATTGTTTGGCTAACACTTGCACTTGCGATTTTTCTCTAGGGCTTTTAAACAAGACCACGTTATGAGCATTGAGACTGATGGTGCGATGGGCTTTACTTTGTTGAAACAAATATTGGGTGATGTAAATGACACTGGCATTACGATGATGCCCTTTGCGCGTAAACCACAGTTTAATTTCTTCTTTCTTCGTCTTCTCCTAAAATGTCGTCGAAGATGACCAGATGAGTTTGACTAGGGTCAGACACGATCCCGTCGTCTTCGCCAGGAATGCCTTCCACAAACATGATGGAATCGCCTTGACTTTCTCGCAGGAGCTGTACGTCGATTGCCACTCTTTGTAACACCACACGATACGGTGAGGTGGACGATCGATCAAATGATGTCAATGTTCGATCAAACGTCGGACAAATTCGGTTTTGCCTGAACCGCTGGGTCCAGCAATTAGCATGTTAAAGGGATGGCGAAGATACAAGGCCTCCCAACTGGCAATATCTACGTTTTAGTCGATGACTTTGAAAGTGGATGAAGAGGGAGCACAGACAGCAAAGGTAGCCATAGTGTAGGGAATGTCACTTTTGAAACGAAGACAGACAAGACAAGAGTTCTTATACTTTTTTCAGGACACGTTTATTTTAAAAAAAAGTTTAAAATGCAACACGAAAGACAAATAGGCATAATAGCCAAATGGTTAAGTACATCGATAAAATACACATCAAAACGATCAAAGTGGAATATAAACAAGTCACTGTACAATATTTTTGGTGTCCTAGGGACAGTTTGTAATGCTCTTAGAGGCTCTACACTTGACACAGTCACACAATGTCCTCCCGGAATGGTCTTTCGGGGATGGTACCTGACAGTACAGATCGTACCGAGCGCACAAGGAATCGGCTGGTAAACGAAATCCCAGAAATCAAGTCACTAAGACACACACCACACGACGGCCCAAATTCATTGAATACCATTCTCGTGAAAAGAGTTGGTAATCCACCACAGTCTGAATACTGTCATTGATTTACTTCCACGGCAATTGTTTCATCACTAATGTTAACTGCCGTGGCATGGTAACAAAGTTTTTATACATTTTTTTTTGTCGGAGGTAATAAATGTAATTTTTGAACAGAAGCGGCTTCATTTAAGCATCGTACTAAAATTGTTTAGTCATTAACTCACACACCACACGTCGCACAGATGTTTCCTCTTGAACCAAGATTTGTTCATGTAAAAGATTTTGGTAACCCTGTAACTCTTCCTCTGGAATTCGGTGTACTAAAGTCACCTTGTAAGTAGAATGAGTAGCATCCAAAGCTTTATGAATCTCGTGTGATTCATCAATATCTGACCATTGGAACACTTTGAAATTAATCAGTTCTCTTATACCATTCAGGTACCACTGGTTCCAACATCGGTGACGTAATGACGTAATTGTTCTTTGCGTTGTACTTGCATTTTGACAAACTCTTGGTAAATGCGTTCTCTCAATTCCACAGGCGAACCACAAATGTTCTCTTGTAAAGAGATTACTAGGGTTCCACTAATGGTAGGTAGTGACAGTGCGGAGACCATCGAGCATGTTCTAGGTAGGCGGAATCTTTCTGTTCCCACTGGTGAAGTGACACACCGCAGCTGAAGCACTTGACTTGATCACCTTCGCCCAAGTAGATAAATCCGGCTCTGGCTAATTCTTCGGGGGTAGGTCGTCCCAGATATTAGGGCATTTTCCTTGGAAAGTTTGGAAACGACTTTCAAAGTTGCAGTATTCAGGCAAACGCACAGGGGACGAATATTCTTCCTTCACAGGTTGATTTCGATGAGGGTACGGTGAAATCCGCAGTAGTTTACTCAGGCATAGATGACATCCGTAGGGTGGTAGTCGCGTGGTTTCACGTGGAGGATGAAATAGACAATGAAAACCAGGAAACTGATAAGTGTACGATAACGAGTGGCATCGCTTTCGCATCCGTCAGGTTTGACACGCACAGCTTTACTTTCAGTGGCAGGTATTGTAGTAGTAGTAGTCATAGCAAAATTCCCATTATGTGGCACTGAATCACTGAGGTCACAGCGTACGGCATCGCTGACATCGCAAGGCACAGCATCGCACTCCACTTGGGAATCACTGAACTTGAATGGTGTGTTTGTTATGAGGATTCATCTTTCTCGCTTGGTGTTTGTAGTTACAATGAACTATCTGTCTTGGACGTTTTCCTTTTTTATACTATTGGTAATGAAGTCTCAACCTTGTACATCTTTCCTTTTTTCTACTTAGTTTTGTATGTCTTCCTATTTTCATCCTGGACAACGGTACTACCTTCTCTAAGGTACCATCATACATGTAGCGTAGTGTGAAGGGTGGAAAGGCCATAGAAAGATAACAACAGTGCGGAGACCATCGAGTATGTCCCAGAATAGCTGAATCTTTATAGATACATCGATCCATATGCAACCTCAGACCACAACTGAAAGACTGTACTTCGTATCCCAATCCAGTCTCAGGCCCCAAGACAAATCCTGTTCTAGCTAAAACATTCGAAGTAGGTATTCCTTCCTTATCCATAGGCCATTTTTTTTAGACGTTTCCATTCGACTGGCACAATCACAATAGTCAGGCAAGAAGACAGGAAAATTGTATTGTTTGACCTTGGAGTTCACCGTTGGTCCCTCGATCTATTCTTGCTGTTTCGAAGTCATCCTTCTTGTTGGTGGCTATCGTTTTGGAACCATTTTTATACTAGTATGTCCGTACGGCAAAGTGAAGTGGTTGGGAAGTCGCACTCGCTCCTGGAACACGATTTGAGACACTTTTTCCAAAGGTCGACTGACAATTTGGTGTGTGGGTAAACGTACAATCTTGTGAGGTTGGTAGGTGGTCACTTTAAAATCTCGATCCTCTGCAAACTGCAAGGCTTCTTTCAATATCCCAAAGTTCACCACATGACTTGTGTGATGGTTTAGAGTCAATCCTTTCACTTTACACTGCGTGTGTACATCTCCTTGTTTGTCCCGGTATTCGTAGCAGTAATTTTTGGGACCGCCACCAGCAAAACTTAGAATCTTGTCGTCGGAGTGCACGTCCGTCCAGGCTCCTAAACGGTCTCCTTCGATGTCAGGGTGCCGGTGATCCAGGCGATCGATGTAGATGCCACTGTCCGTGTCAAAATACAGCACATGATCTCCTAACAGCTCTAAAGCTTCGTAGAATTTTAAGCGAGCATGGGCTGTTACGTAGGCCGCAATGATGACATTTCCAAATTCGTCGGCTTCTGCAAAGTCCAGTTGATGTTCGTAATTGACTAGAATCAAGTGTTTACGAAGGACTTCCACGTGTTTCATGTGTTTGGTTTTGTCGTGAATCATCTGGAAGTAGCGGGAAGGATCTGACAAATACTCCATCTTGGGCAAACACGGTCGTTGTGCCATTTTGCCCCACAAACAATTTTACATTACTTACGCAAACGATTGCCTTCGTTCGTTTTTCTCGATGTGGTCTAAAGTGATGCCTTCCTGCTCCAAGTATTTCTCTTTGAATTGTTTTGGTCTTCGGGAGTGTAGCACCAGGAAGGATAGCCGCTGGCTTCTTGTTTCAGTTTTAAAAAGGCATCCACGTAGTCTGCGAAAATGCCTTTTTGAGTCTCGTCACCCTTGTGGTACTGTTCTGTCTTGGGAACGTGGTAAATCGTACTCTTCTAACAATTGGTATCCCAGGTCCAGAGCTTTAAACAATTCCACGCTGACCCACGTTCCCGTCAAGGTGCATTCTTCCAAGGTGTGTTGACAAGGTTGGTCTTGGTTGCACGTTTCGGCACAAGTACGTCACAAGGGAAACATCAGTTTTCCTTGGCAATGGTGAGGTAAAACGGGATGGTACAAGTCATTGGGAGGCAAGTCGTTACATTTAATCAATCCTTCGTATTCTCGAATGTTGTCCAGGTCGATGTGTTCCGTCAGTAATTGCGGGTGCCCTGCGGGAAAGTGACACTATTTGCACACGTAAGGATACAGCGAACACAAGTCGAAGTATTTGATTTCTTCTCCTTTCTCCTCGTCGGCGTGGTACAGCAAACAGGTGGCATTCGTCCGTCCTCCGTACAAACTGTCCCGCGGATTTAGAGGATCCACCAGCTTGTAACTTTCCACGACGCGTTTAAACTCGGGATCGGTTTTCAAACGGAGATCGTTCTCGTGTTCCCACATATCCACCAATTGGTATCTTTGCTGTTCTGACTTTAAGCGACGCTGACAAGTGGCCTCGTAGAAGTCTTCCATGGTCTGTTGTAAGAACTGATTTTTAGTGTACTGTTGAGGGTAGCAGATGGGATATCGGTGATATTAGCGACCGTTAAACTCGTACACACTCTTGGGGTTTTCTAAGTCCCAGCCATCCACTGAATGCGTTCCGATGGTCTTTTCGCCTCCTCCATTTCGGGCGTGTTGGATCCATTTGTCTTACTTATCGCACAAGTAATGTAGCCAGCGATGGGCTTTGACCGAGTACTGGCGCTTGACAAAATTGGTCGTTTGAGGGCGAATGAGAGCCAGGGTGTTTTGGGGCATGAGTCTTTTGCAGTACACTAAGGAACACGCTTTGGCAATGGTGCTGGCTACTTTGAAATTCTCGAAATTTTCCACATCAACGCCGTAAAATGTCTACGTCGGATCGACAATACTTTAACATTTCTTCCTGAAGTCGACGGGGTCCGAGGCGTGAGAGTGGTACCAATCGTAGAAAGCTTCTCGTTGTTCGGTGCGCGTGTTGTCGGGTCGTTGTAGTGATCATCAGGCAAAAGGGGTAGATCGGCGTGTTGATTGGCTTCGGCACTGAAATAGGTCGGATAAATGCCTTTGGCCATTTCTGTCTTTCCAAACGTTTTAGGCATTCGGCTCAATGGCATGGCCAAGTAACTCATCGAATCTTTAAACTGGACTTGTCCTACTTGCATGAAAATGATTTTGGCTGCGTTAAAAGTGAGTTAAGGACGTTCGGTGCTTTGTTCCGTATAGTATTTCAGAGGAAATTGTCCATCGTACCCCAAGAAATTGTGAGCCATCACCGTGGCAGAGCGATGGCAATCTCTGTAACGTTCGATGTCTCTTGACTCCGCGTTTCGTCGATAGGGTTTAAGATCTATTTGGCAAAATCAGCCAGTGTGTTCGGTCGTCGATAGATTTTTTTCACGTCCTCCGGGAATCTTGCTGCAGTGCGGGCAATGGCAAAAGATAGGTTCTTGGATGCACTTCTCGCACGCTCGGTGAGCTACGCAAAAATTAGGAATGTGAATGCCGGTCTCTTGCATGCATTCGAAATCGAAAAAGATGAAATTCCCTTTCTTCTTCTGGCCATCTTCTTCCTCCTCCTTTTGGGGCTGGCATTTTTGAATGTAGCATTCGTGTTCCAAGTCCACGATTTGGTAACAAATTTGACATGGCTTCTTTCCTGGACATAGGTGTGCCTTGGAATTATTGCTACGTATCACTTGTCCACAATCTCAGGAGTTGACAAGCACTTTTCTGTTGTGAACCTTGCGTCTTAAGATGTTGTTGGTAACAGGTAGGACTGACAAAAATGCGCTGACAAGTTGGACAATGCACTCGTTGGTGCCCTTCGTCAAGGCAGGGTTTAGAGGCCAAACATCCCTCACATTTCGATCCACAACGCTTTAGTTGCTCTCGATTGTTATAGCCATAGTCACATTTCTCACAATAATAACCGCATCCCAGGAATCCGATGATACTGGTAATGGCATCAAAATGTTGATGGTGATGAGAGACGTGAATGTATTTTCCATCTTTGAAATTTTTGCCTCGAAACAACAGAGGGTGTACTTTCAAGGTGTAGCGTGGGGCCAAGACGTCTTGCAATGTTTGCATTTCAGGAATGCCACAGGGTGTGTCCTTTTATATCCCAGCCTGCTCTAACAGGAATTCTGGTTCTCTTCGTTGTTTTTCTCAGTCCGATTATCGAATAGTTTTCCAGGCTCTTTTCCATTCTGCCGTGTCGTTCTTGTCGGCATATGTTCGTCCCACCATGATGGCACGGGCTAAACACATCTGGTCTTGAGGGTTGTTAATTCGAACGAGACTCTTTTTGGTCCTACGAAGGTCATCCACCAATAACACCTTTTTGCGTCTGGTCCTTTGGGGAAGAGAAACGTGAGTCATGTACAGTGTCGCTTTTCCATCCGTGATGTGAAACTTGTCGTTGGACTGCTGCACGTGTTGAATCTTGTCGATGACTTTGGAAGGTGTCAATTCTGATGGCCTCCGAAACTCGACCCAAACGGGAGTCTTCAGGCTGTCGTGATCAACAGAAAGTGTTAAGCGATCGTCTTCTTTGGCTTCACATTGCCGTTTCAGTGTAGTTAACAAAGTATCCCACAAATCGGTGATGAACCCTTCTGCTTTCTCCAGATGTACGTCAGACTTGAAATCTTTAAACGTCACCGTGTACGTGTAGGCTGTGGTTCTAAATTTTCTAGAGGAGTGTTTATCGGTCTCTCGAATGTGGTAGTACTTTTCAGGGGTTACTGGTGGTGGATTTTTGTTTAACGTAGGCTGTCTAGGTCTGGATTCTGGTTCACTCATCTCACCTTTGAGAGATCGCTAGCATGAAATTGAGCCAAGACTTCAGCTACTGTGCGAAACGATAGGTCACCTTTCTGCCTCTTACATTCTTCTTCTTTGTCCACGAAATGTGCAATCATTTCATCTTGATTGCAAAATTGACTAAATTTTAAACGTCATGGTCCTCTTTATATCAATGTAAGGCCAGTGTGTTCCCTATATAAAGGATCAGTGTCTTCCCTCAAAGTATTCATTTCACTCTCAATCCGACCAGAAAGATTGAGGAGCCAACACAGATCAAACTTCTGATCAGAGCTTTGCGAGGTGTCATTCGAAGGTTTTCTTCAGAGATGCCGACGGACTAATCCCGCTCCTTTCGAGATAAAAGTCAAGATACTTGCTATATCTGTCAGAAGAAAGGGCATTGGTCTTCAGAATGTCCACAACGTCAAAGCAAGACAAACCTCAAACGAGAAAAAAGTCAAGATACCTGTTATCATTGTCAAGAGAAAGGACATTGGTCTTCAGACTGCCCTAAGAAACAATAGGAGCAGGAGGAATAGAGGGGTTCAGAAGAGGAAGAAGAGGTACCCTCCGAAAAGGAAGAACCCAGACACGTTCAGAAAGAGAAGAAAAGAAGACGAGAAGAAAATGAGGAAGAAGAGGAAAAACCTGTGAAAGTGAAGAAATTCAGAAAAGGAGAGAGTGAAAAGAGAAAGAAGATGGTAAATGAACTTTTTATAGTGTTGTGTTTTGACATTAGATTGTAAAATTTACAGAGAATATACCTGAAGGAAAAATGTAAATGTGTCTTGGTTTTGATTTTTATAATAAGGACCTACACTCACGCACTCATACACGTCCATCATTGGGAAAAAAGGGATTTGAGTTTTAATTGATTCTGGCAAACACTGAGTAGTCTCTTTTCGAGAAAGATGGGTCCCCCTCAAAAAGACCGTTGGGTGTTTTTTGTGTTTAAAAAAGAAACTCAGGAACGGGAAGTAATGAGCTTTAACTGCCTTATCCCTTTGCCACGGCCAAGGTCTTCTTCTGGATCTTGTAATTTGGAAGAAATCACTAGGGTTGGTATCTCAGGCGTAGTAGGTGTGTGGACAAGGTTGGACTGTTTGGCTCGGGATGATCTTTTTCTCTTGGGTCGTATTAAAAAAGTCGGATACATTTGTTTCAGACTCCTTAACTCTGCCAAAATGTCTAAGAGTACCGTCACCGTTTGACTTTCACTGTCTTCCTTCTCTCCTAAACCTTGTTTTTTCTCTGTTTCTTCTTCTTCCTGTCGTTTTCTTCTTGCCTCTTCTTTTCGCAGTTGCTGTCGAATTAGACAGGCTTGTTCTGCTTCTTGCTGCTGTTGTAAAAATTTCTCCAGTTCTTCTTTCTGCCTCTGTTTAATATCCTCGACGTACGGTAGGGAAGGAGAAAGCGGCGAAGGTACTGATACCGGAACAAATTCTTGTGAAGAAGAGAGAAAATCCGCTAGATCCCAATTAAAATTGGTCTCTTCTGGAAGTAGGATTGTGTTTGCTTTGGTGTCCGCTGCTATGCCATCGCTTCTCGTCTCCACGGCCGGTGCACCCCAATTCATCGTGTTCGTAGTTTCCGTCATGTTCTACCTCTGTCGCATTGATTCACTGCGCACAGTTGCTAGCGCACCTATATAGGGAATGTGACGTCACAGGCAACTCTCTTCGGATTGGAAGACAGGCTCCGCACTGTGACTGAATTTTGTAACGCGTGTTAGGATTGGTGAAAGAACTCAATCCGTTTCGATCCACTCTTCCACTGTTAACAGCCGCAGTTCACTTCATTTCATTTACCTGTTCTCGTCAGAAGATGTGGACTAACGTAGAATTGTCTACCCTCCTATCATCGATGCTGTTCAACCCGGACTATCCCATGTATGTCAGATCATCATGGGCAATTACCCAGATGACTGATACAGCCCACTGGAAACGATTAATCTATGTGGAGAGGCAAGGCTGTATGAAAAGAGTCTTAATCTACGGCCCAGAGGTCAGACGAAGTTTGAGGAAGAGAAGAAGATCCGTGCAATGTCCTCTATGTTAACTGAATAGTGTTAACCAAAAAAAAAGGCCCTTTTTGGGGCCAATCCATTGCCTCGAAAAGTTTTATTCTCTTGCCAAAAAAATTTTTAGTTGATTTTTTCGTGTGATAGATTCTATGCTTGTGTTTTTTGTGTGATAGATTGATATTTATCAATCAATGTTTGTGTTTTTTTGTGTGATAAATTTATATTCATCAATCTATGTTTGTGTCCTATGTCTATGTCTCTATGTCTCTATTGTCCCTAGAGTAACGCGTATTCAGGTCAGCCCTTGCCACAGTGTTGCCTGTGTTTCACCCCGATTAAAGTCAGCCACTTGCAACATTGTTGCCAGTGTCCAGTACCCTGACGTCACCCCTGTTCAATTTCCCTTGATGCTAAACAGTCCCACCCTGTTCATTTTCTGTTTTGAGGCTATAGTACAATCTCCTAAATTTAACACAGAAGTCTAAGTGAGGCTATAAATTTTGAATCTATAGTACAACCCCCCAAATTTAACACAGAAGTCTCATTGAGGCTAAAGTATCCCCTTTCTCTACTAAGCGCTTACTAATTAGGAACCGTCCCGAAAAATGCAAACTAAGAGAGAAACCGATACTAAATAAAAACAAAAAACAACTCTCAGCTCTACATTCCACTAACCTCTAGCCACAAGTTCAGAGACCTTTTTACTAAATTCAGTGCAAGACGACACCTTTCAACAACTGGGAAAATATCAAAAGTTTTCAACTCATTATTGATTGAAGCCTTGCGTTGACCTTAGTGTCACATTATGGTGGAGTCTAAGGGCTCAAGCTAGAAGAACTACGCTCCTACTGATTTTGGAGGAGGATTCGAACAAAAAGAGAAGCAGGCCCCTAAGAAGACCGGGCCAGGGAGGAAGACCGCCGGCACAATAGCAGGAGAACACTATACAGACTCAACCTTTGCCAAGCACCCCTTCTGAGGAACACCTGGCAACAATACCTGCACCTCCAAAAGCAACAACACTACCTCCAGCTTCAAATCCGAAAGCTATGACACAACCTCTAGTGCCACCAGCTATGAGTTCAGCTCATCAGGGGTCTAGGCAAGTCGACGGGAAGTTAAGTAGTGAGCCTTGCTTACAATAATTTAATCCCCGAATATCGTGCTATGCACGCATTCGGGGTACGGACGTTCATGGCTGAATGGTCGATATACGTCCATAATTCAAGATATCAGTCAGTTAGTTTCGTCATTCATCGTCGATCCTGTGTAAAAGAAGAATGGCTAGCCAGCACCGCAAAGTCGGCAACCTTACCAAAGTTATAAGTCTCTTGGACAGAGTACAACACCTCTTGGATGAAGATGAAGAATTAAAGATTGAACCATACCTCATACACTTAAAGATGGAGATGAGTTCCTTAAATTCACCTAAAGGGCTCATCAAAGAAGTGATAGCCGATGAAGTGGCGAAGATAAAGGTAGCGTGGGTGGAGGAGAAGAAAAGGAGCACCTAAAGAGGGATTTTAGGCTAACTGTCTCCGTAAGACGGTTCACAGGTGTTCGACGCGAGTTTGATGTTGAAAAAAAGAAAGCAATAACATAAAGGAAAAAGCGAGTGACACAATTACTTTTCAGATTACTCTCATGATCCGTTCTGACACAGGATTGTGTTTGTCATACTATAATGAGATATGATTTTTTTTCCCTTCAGATTATTGCTTTTTTTAAAAATTAAGGTCACGTGGAGCACCTGCGGCGGTAATTAGATACATATATATCCTTGATACCGAGCCCTCCCCGAAATGTGGAGTTGTCCTGGATATCGATAAGCATCAGTAATCCAGGACAAACCTAACGGTACTTTTCAGGGCCACCAAGGTCTCTAGAAAAGAGAGATACTGCATAAAATCATTGTCGATTTATATGTGTTTGTCTACAACTAAAACTTAGTACCCCTTACCTTTCCTTGTTTATGATCGCATGTGTGTGGAGTGGGTATAGTGTGTTATAAATACTACTTACTCTTGTGTCACAGTATGTTTCCAAGTGTAAGCATAGCGTGTGTATAAGTACTCCTACCGTTTTTGTTAGATAGGAATCAAAAAGTAGGTGCTGGAAAGAATATCAAAAAAAATGGTGTGTTGGACATTATTCAAAAAAGTGTGCTGCATAGTAATCAGAAACATGTAATATTTTATTTCCCATAAGGGGCCACACATTTTTTTTAGCATAAAAATAGGCTATAGCTCTTCAAAAGTTAACATTACATTTCCTATATCGGCCAGAGTGATGCTGAACCTTTAGATATTTTTAACGTTACATTTCCCATATGGGGCCATATTGACGCTTAATGCCAGCCTATGGCTCATGTTTCAGTCTAACGCATATTACTATTGAACTGGGTTCCACTAACAAATTTTACCGCGGTATTTCTGAATATACCGCGATGCGTACCTCGGTATACCACAATTATATTATTCATCATAAATTCAATGCTCTTGGACCGGGGTCTGACACTTTTTGTTAAATTTTCGTCTGTCAATAGGTGAAAAAAAGCATGCTCTGATTTATAGCAAAATTTCACCATATTATATTTATTATATTATTTGCAAAAGATTTAATTAATTTGAGATTTAAAGAAAACAAAGTGTTTCAGCTCAACAGAAAATAGCAGATCCCTCCCCACCCTCTTGGAAAATTAAATTGTCAGTAGCTTATAGCTGATGAATTTGGTATGTTTATGTTAATTGTTGCACAAATTATAATAGACAAGGAAACTTTGAGTGGGATACCAATACCCGGACAAGATATTTAGCACAGAGGGTCATTAATCATAAAACACTCAACAAACGATAAAATTCAAACAGGAAAAGAAACTGCTGCAAATCTAAGGATGAGTCGCAGTCGTGTAAAGAAATACACATGCTTTACACATTAACATACGCTAGTAAATAACTAAAAAAAAATACATAGTTTGTTTGTTTTTTTTTAATCCGATAGTTTCCAAAATCGTTTACATCGCATTTGGCTGTCAGGTGTGAAAAACGTGAATAAGGAACCATAAATATAATTATAGTTATGATTGTAATATTCAAAAATAATTTGCCACAAGTACAACTGTTTTGTAAAAAAGACAATAATTTTTTTGAATTTATATTATTTTGTGATGATAAATGAAAACGCAGTTAATATCAAATAATTTGCAACAAGATTACTCGGGAATTTCCGTACATTCATTACTGACGGAAACTACCGAAATACAGCTTTAGTGAAAGAGTAGTGTGGTACCTAAGACAAGAGAAAAAAAATACCGCGGTAAACCGGCACACCTGTATAAACATATAACCATCACTTTATATGTAACGTTCATAAACAGACAAATACAGAATCAAGGAATCAAGGAATATGACAGATATAATATTCTTGGTTTATTGGCCAATCAATGTTTGATCGTACATTCGTTACGGCAGGTCCGCGAAAATCATATGCACTTCCGTCCTGTACCTGTTAACCAATGGTTATGCAAACAAATGTAATTTCTGAGTTTACAGAGTTTTATATTACGTCTGAATCGAGAGAAAACGATGCCTGAGATTAAAATTCAGCATGTTATATCGTGCAGCAGCGAAGACAAGGTAGTCTAAAACAACAACCTTACATCTGAGCATACACTCCCATTTTTCGAGACTTATGAGAGATCGTGTGTATCCGTCTGGAGAGACCTCGAAATCGAGATTCTTCGCATGGCTGTAGTGTACCCGCTGTAGAGAAGACCATCTGCACATCGACCAATGAATACATAAGACTGTAGTATTCGCATACCCTCACGTTTGTTTGTACCCCTCTACTGATTTTGAAAACGAAAGCATCAGTGATTATAGTCTGACTATTCATCCCCTTTTGTTTCTACCTCCTTACCGATTTCAGTAACGAAAACGTTTAGTGTGATAAAAAGTGCACAGAACTAAGTCAGTTGAATCATTGATTTTTAATTTCTAACCAGACTATGACCAAAATGGCACTAATAATGGCATCCCCTTGCACCTTTCATGCTTAACTGACTTTCCATACTAACACGGCGCCATATTGCGTACACTAGGGGCTAGTTTATTTCCATCAGACAACATAATGATGTAGTTCATCCTATTTGGTGACTACCGGATAAATTCGTACATTACCATAACGTTGAAAGTTTGGAATTGTGTCCCTTTGCACACATGAACACAGAAGTTTAAACCGCTTGTTAAATCCACGTCAAAGGCAAATTTGTTGTTGTCATTCTTTTTCTTTGCTTGATTCGACATTGTAAATATTGGAAGCAGACGACATATATATATGTACATCTGTAGTTGTACACACACCTCTTTGCTGAAAATGGACTTGTCCAGGAACTGGAAATGGATTTCAAGCACGTCCATTATATTGAAAACTTCCGTTAAGCCTGAAACGTGCAGACAATAACGGTGTTTGGGCCATTCTACCCACAGTCAGGTTAGAAAGTATAAATCAATGAATGAATTGACTAAGTTCCTTGCATTTTTTTATCACATTAAAGGTTTCCATTATTGAAATCAGTAGGAGGGTATAAACAAGTGGGTTGGTATAGTCAGACTAGTCGTACATGTAGACTTCGACGCTGATATTTATGTTTGGGGAGTCTAGGTCTTACTGCCCAAATAACGACACAGTATAGTGTGTTCCGATGTCATTTAACATTGGAACGACAAGTCAAATTTTCAGGAATATCTCACACACTTGGCAGCCCATATCAGCGTTTTTCTACAATTAAAGTTATAATGTTTTAGTCAAATTTTCAGGAATATTTCACACAACTGGCAACCAACAACGACGCTTTTCTACAATGTTTTAGTCAGACTTTACTTACTCTGATGTTTTTTCCTACTAAATTCAAATTCCCACACAAGCAAATGGACATGTTTTCAAGTTCTGTTGACGTACTTTTCACTTGGCTGGAATGCGATGTAAGCTGGAAATACCAAAATTGGTTAAAAGGATGATAAGAATCTTGAACGAAACAAAGCTGTCTAAACATTTTCTTTAATATTATTATATTTTTATTCATTTTGTTAAAGAAGTATACTTAACTTAACCTGATTTTGGCATTCCCAGTTTCCATCGCATTCCTGCCAACTGAAATGTAGGCCAACGAAATTTGAAAAGAGGTCCATTTCTTTTGCGAGCATTTGAATTTATTAGAAAAAAGACATCAGAGTAAGTAAAGCCTGATTAAAACATTGTAGAAAAGCATCGTTGTTGGTTGCCAGTTGTGTGAAATATTCCTGAAAATTTGACTTTAGTTGTAATGTTAGTCAACATCAAAACATGCTACATAGCGCCATTATTTAGGCAGGAACAAGACTCCCAAAACATAAATATCAATGTCGAGGTCTTACAAGTAGGACTAATCAGTGATATAAAAAAATGCAGAAAACTTAGTCATTTCATTCATTCATTTATAATTTCTAACCTATTTATCTGAATATTGTTGAATTATTGGTGTTTTAACGCAAGCAGAAGCTCCCGATGTAAACAGGGAAACAGACTGATCGCTTAGCCTTACTGTGTAACGCGCCTCCAGAGGTCTAGCTAGGATTTTGGGAAATATTGGAGTCCCACCAGCAAAAGTTGCAGTCCCCTCTCAGAAGCATATTGGGCATACCCAAAGTGGCTGAACTTCCAGATGAGAAGAACCAGTGGTTGCCAATGAATTTAATGTTCTAAATTCTTTACACCACTGACATAAAGCTCATGTTTGTCCATGAAAGTGAAATTGAATTATGTCAGGCCAAGGAAAGGTCTTACTCAATGCACCAAGCTAGGCATCACACACTTCCTTACATCTGGCTACTGTTCCATGCGAACTATCAGTTCCAGCAACTTCAGCACTCTTCTGAATCTCATTACAATCTTTGTCAATTTGTCGTTTAACCGCCAAATACTTATCCAAATTTGCAACGGCATTTTGTCGAAGTCTCATTGTATCTTGATTTGGAGATCACATGTACTACTTATTTGGCTACTCTTGGAAACAAACAAGATAATGAAAGCTAAAGTTATAATGACCACATGTACATCTCTGGGCCTTTCTGCTCCTGAATTCAGTTTGAACTTGCCTCCCAGCCATTGCATCCTGTTCTTCTGATGTACTCTTTCTGTGGCTCCCGGAGTGGTCGAGTGGTCTAAAGTGCTATCCATTACAGATCACTGCCATCTCACCTGTTTGCATAGGTTCGAGTCTTGGATTCGACCAATGTGGGTATGTGAGAAAGCTTGCCAGTAGCTTCTCGTGGGTTGGTGGTCCTTTCCAGGGTTTTTCCGGGTTCTTCCTCCACCATTAATAATGGCGCCATGTATAGCCTGTCGTTTGCTGAAAAATGGTGTTAAACCCTACAACAACAACAACAACATCTGGGGGTCTTTCAGCCACTGAATTCTCTCATTGTAAATATCAGCACAGCTAAATTATCCAGTGATCAACATAATTTCCCACTCAGCAGATGGTTAAAGCAGGACTGGCAAGCTGTTGCATTTGCTGTTCAGCTATTGCATGTGTATGGAGGACTCCTGCATAGGTGAATTTTTGCGTCCCAGATAAAAAATTTGCATCCAAATACACGTGATTAAGCGTTTCTGATGCTTTTCTACAGACTAAATCATATTGTTTTAGTCAGATTCTGACCAGAGGCATAGCGAGGGTGTGGCAGGACACCGCACGTGCCATGGGTGCCACTTGAAGGGGGGGTGCAAAATTGGTGAGCAGAACATAGTTTTTTATACTGTCAAAGCTTTGATAGAGGCGCAAATTTAGTTCTTGTCGTGGGGTGGGCGCCACTTTGATAGGGGTGCAATTTTAGTTCTTGCCATGGGCGCCATATGTCTTCACTATGCCTCTGATTCTGACAGAAGCAAAATGTGTTTTTTAAGTTCCACTGGCCTATAATTCGTTTGGCTGGAATGCGATGGAAGCTGGGAATACCAAAATTGCATTAAGTTGAAGTTCTTTAATGAAACAAATAAAAATTTACCAATATTGAATAAAGTCGTTTCATTCAAGATATTTACCATCCTTTGAACCTATTTTTGGCATTCCCAGCTTCCATTTCATTCAAGCAAATACCCCAAAACATTGTAGGCAAAATACTTTAAAGTGGGTTCATCCCAACACATCAGTAACAATAGCAGTGACCAAATCAGTTTGTCAGTCAAGTTCATATATAATCTTAGAATGACACCTATTGGATAGATAGTATCCAGACTGTAAATCCAATATATCATTTTTATCAGACATCCCATTTCTGAAATAATAATATCAATTGCCTAAATGAAAAGTCATGTAAATTATAGAAGCAAATCGAGATTAAAAAGATGAATTGATAAAGTTATTTATGTAAAGACCATGCTTATGCATTTAAATATTTGCTGATTGGTGTGTCCAACTATTTTTTTTTTTACATATTATCAAATAACATTAGATGTTGCACAGTTGGTATCATAATGCATCTTAAATGTTTCTTCGGTTTCAATGTTACTGAAATAGTATTTCAGCTTTGAAAGAACAGTGCAAACATCTAGGTCTGTTATATCTAGTTGATGAACCATAACTTTTAAATGTTTAACAACTGAAACTCATTTTGCCTTACTCAGCAGTTACAGTTTTCATACTTACGGATGTATTTATATTTCATCATTGCCTCCTTTATTATTTATGGTTATGTCAGTGCTCAAAGAAAATTTGTTTTAGTCACAGGCCCCGGGCTGGTGGCTTAAATAAACTCACAAGCCCTGCCTGAAATTTCACAAGCCTGGACTCCAATTTCCACATGCCCAAAATTTCCCCTTATTTAATATTGTCCCACAATGTTGCAATAGCTACAATTTCAATATAAATTCAACAGGGTTCAAAGTGATTTGAATGTAATGCAAGTGTCATTAGTGTTCATCGCTATGCTGGCGTGCTTCACAAAGTAAAACTCTGTCAACTAAGAGTTCTGAAGTTTAGTTTTGTTGCTGATAGCTAATTGCTTTGGAAATTGGCTTAAAAAATGAATTACACTTGAACACTATTCCGACAACTGAAATGATCATGCTTTGCATTTTATGTATGCAGTAAATCCAACTTCAAAGAAATGTTGCCTCTTTTCACAAACTTGTCAAAAATATGATACATATGGCTTAAACATTCTCATTCAAGGCAATAATTTGTAATAACTTTTGTTCTTGTACATGCATCTATCATCTCTTTGATATACCTATAATGGGTTATTCCACTGCCTGACCATAACTTTGCAAATTAGCACAGTTTGCTCACCCACTGCAGCCTTCAAACACATCTCACTAGTTATTGTCAGCCACTTAAGTAATATGTGAAATGTCGGGTCCAGTCTTCACATGCTTAGGTAGACAAACCTAGATCACCGAGGGTTTGAGACCCGACAGCTACCATCAACCTGGTTTAGCCGGCCAGTCGAAGCCGTTGCCCGTGGTGTGACCACTGCGCATGCTACAGCTACTGGGAGCCACAGGTGAAAGTTGAGTGACAGGTGGGGACCAAAGGTGGACTAGCTACCCCATGGGAGTACGACTGCTACCCCGCCAGAGGTACTATCCCTCCCTGAACACCCCATACACCACACCCCAGACCGCAATGACATGAAGAGGTTCTACGAGGCGCTCAAGACAATCTACGGTCCCACTAAATCAGGATCTTCCCCCCTCCTCAGTGCAGATGGGAACACGCTGATCACTGATAAGGAAGAGATTCTCAAGCGCTGGGTAGAACACTTCAGCAGTGTCCTCAACCGTCCTTCCTCCATCAACGCTGAAGCCATCGCTCGCCTGCCCCAGGTCCCAACCAACGCTTCCCTCTTGGATTCGCCAAGTTTCACAGAAGTAGAGAAGGTAATTAAAAGTCTATCCAGTGGCAAAGCCCCGGGTTCTGACTCCATCCCAGCAGAAGTCTACGCAGCTGGTAGTCCCCGACTGACGCAGAAGCTTACTGACCTCTTCCAGTCTGTGTGGAACCAGGAGAAGATTCCACAGGAGTTCAAAGACGCCTCTATTGTCCACCTCTACAAGCGGAAGGGGAACCGTCAAGCATGCGACAACCACCGTGGCATCTCCCTATTATCCATCGCAGGGAAAATACTGGCCAGAATTCTGCTAAATCGACTGACCGTCCACTTGGAGCAAGGCTTGCTACCAGAGAGTCAGTGCAGCTTCAGGCAGGATCGGGGCACCGTGGACATGATCTTCGCAACCAGGCAACTCCAGGAGAAATGCCAAGAGCAGAACGTCAGCCTCTACACCACTTTTGTGGACCTCACAAAGGCTTTTGACACTGTGAGTCGTGAAGGTCTGTGGAGGATCATGGCAAAGTTCGGATGCCCTGAGAAGTTCATCACCATGGTCAGACTGTTCCACAATGGCATGCTCGCCAGAGTACAGGATGATGGAGAGTTCTCCCTGCCCTTTCCAGTGACAAACGGTGTCAAGCAGGGTTGCGTTCTTGCCCCGACCCTGTTCAGCATGATGTTCACAGCGATGCTGACCGATGCTTTCCGTGAGGGTGACATTGGCATCGACATCCGGTTCAGGACTGATGGGAACATCTTCAACCTGAGAAGACTGCAGCCTAAGACCAAAGTCCAAGAAGACACCATCCGCGACTTCCTCTTTGCTGACGACTGTGCTTTGAATGGTACTCAGTCTGACATGCAAGAAAGTATGGATCGGTTCTCCAAAGCCTGCACAGACTTCGGACTCACAGTAAGTACGAAGAAGACTGAAATCATGTACCAGCCTGCACCCTCAGTCCCCTACACCGAACCCAGCATTACCGTCGATGGCCAGAAGCTCGCTGTTGCTGACAAGTTCATCTACCTTGGCAGCACCTTGTCGTGCACAGTCTCCATCGATGAAGAGGTCACTCTCAGGATTGCTCATGCAAGTGCAGCCTTCGGCAGACTTCACAATACTGTGTGGAACAGAAGAGGAATCAGCCTGCCAACCAAACTCAAGGTGTACCGCGCAGTAGTACTGCCCTCCCTCTTGTACGCCTGTAGACATGGACGGTGTACAGTCGCCATGCAAAACAGCTGAACTCCTTCCACATGCGCTGCCTCAGAAAACTTCTCCACATCAAATGGCAGGACAAGACTCCTGACACAGAAGTCCTCCAGAGAGCAGAGATGACAAGCGTCTATGCCATGCTCAGAAGGTCACAACTCCGCTGGGCTGGTCATGTCTGCCATATGCCTGATGAGCACCTCCCAAAGAGACTGTTCTATGGAGAACTCGCTGAAGGCAAGCATTCCCGAGGAGGCCAAAAGAAATGGTTCAAGGACACGCTTAAAGCCTCCATGAAGTCCTGTGGCATTGACCCAGACAGCTGGGAGCAGCTTGCCAAAGACCACGCTGCCTGGCATCACCAGATCAACTCGGGCGCAGCTGCATTTGAAGAGCACTGGATCAACGAGGCCAAGCAGAAACGCCAGCAGAGGAAGAGCAGAGCCAGCGCCGACCTTCAGTCCATCCAGCCCCCGGCAATTCCCTGTCCTCATTGCCGTAGACTCTTCAGAGCATAGATTGGCCTCACCAGCCATCTGCGCACTTACAGACCAGCCCAGATCTGAAGCCATGGTCGTCTTCAAGACCGAAGGACGAACATCATCATCATCATCATCATCATTTGAAATGGTGGTTTTTACCAGACCTCTTTGTCTTTAATTGCCGCTATTTAAACTGCCCAAGGGATAGACCAACAAGTAGATCTCTGCTTTTTGTTGTTTTGGTCTGACATTACTGGTAATGTCAGACAAAGAAAAAAGCAGAGATCTACTTGTTGGTCTACCCAAGGGATAGTTTTACATCAGCTCCAGTCATGACTGTTTACCGTTTATACATGCTTCATGTAAAGGGCATATACTGAAAGTGGTGCATTTTTTCTTTTCTTTTTTCTGTTCTTTTTTTTTTGTTTATTTTGAAGATTACTGACAATTGTGCTCTGATTAAAATCAGATCGCAATTTCATGTAGGACAGTGGTGATCTGATTTAGATTGCGCAGTGTTATGGCAGGTATGTCAACATCTTGAAAATACAATTATACATTTCATCAGTGCGATCAAAGTTTCCTCAGGTAAATTAAAAAAGTTTTTCAACAAGCCTGACGGGCACCTCACTTAGAATACAGGACAGGCCCAATCTAAAATAAGAGCATCCCCGAGTGTCGGGTTGTCTGTTTTTTTTTAGCATGTGTTAATTTCTTCCATTCATCTTTGTTTCATCACTCTGCTCCTTATGGAATATGTATTCATTTACAAAGCCTACTTTTGTAGGCAATAGTTACCTATCCCTTCGATAGTCACATTTTTCCTTTAGTTCTGATTCTATCATACCCTTCTTGATGACATTATAAAACTTTCTTGTATGTGCTACCCAATATAAGACTTTTCTGTCCTGTACCAAACAATGTCATCACTTATTATACAAAATAATGTGTAACAAACCATTCAACAGAAAGTTCTGTGCAACAGACAAACCAGATTCCTTTCTTATCACACATTTGATGCATATTAACCTCGGTTACAGCTTTGTTACATGCCATTACTCTTGTTCCTCTCTTGATACTTTTGTAAAATAGCAATCTTGGTCTTATCTTATTCTTGTAAACAATATTTATTTGCAAACATCATCATAAAAAGTACAGAAAAAGTATCACACCAAGAGATAGAGAGGACTGAGAAACAAGTTTAAATTTATTTCAAGTTCTCTTCTTGTTAACAGTAACCTTTTTTAGATAATCATAGGAATGAAAGAAAATAATATAATAAATATTAAATGAAAACTCTGCATACAATATTATAATGGTATTAGATAGTAATTAAGAAGTATTAATTGCAGAAATAGGTTGCTAGATACTAATAGATTAAATACAAAAGTTGGTATGGTAGGTGAACAACTTGGAAGATTGCATGTGGTTTCAATATTTACTCTAATTTTTAAATGTTGTATACAATAATTTAAATGAAGCCATTTTTAGAAACAATTTGAAACTCAACATTTCTGAAATCAGCTGAAGGCAGTTTATATGAAAACCATTGAAAATGTGCATGCAACACCTCACTCAACTGTAAAGTGAAATATGTTACAGTTTTACTTTCAGTGTAATCATCATAAATGTGATATCCCCCTAGCATTTAAACATTAAAAGTGTTTAGCAAACATCATAGTGATGACAGTGAGCATTTTCACAAGATCCTAATTAAGTGCAAACTGATATTTTATTTCCAGCTTGAGGTGTAAGTTGCATTGGTACAGTCAATTAAAAGTAGACCTGCTTTCTATTACAGTATTAATTACCACTGTTGTTTAATTGGATTCAGCTGAAAGAGACTGCTTCAGTTAGATCCTTGTTACATTGAAATTAATTGTTACAAATAATTGAAACTAAGACTAGATGCCTTTCTGTAGCATAATAGCTTATGATCCCTTAGCTTTCAACCTTATTAAAAGGCCTTCATCAGAGGAATGACTTCTGGACTGGAGTCATGTGATCAGCATAACTGTTATGCTACAGAAAGGTATCTATTCTTAGTTTCCTTGCCTGTAAATGGCTGTAGCAGGTAACAATTTCCATTCTAGAATTGTTAAAAATAATCAGAATAGCCTCTTACACAACAATACATGTAACCTTTTTCCAATTTAAACATTAAAACATTTTTGGCAACTTTTAATTCTGAGTCAGTGCCAGAAATCCAAACAGATCATGTAATCAGCTCTCTCATTGGTTAATTGATTTCGCTTGTAACTGCAAGAAGGTACTTGTTCAGCCAAGCTTAATATGCCATGGGTTGATGTGGAATAAAAAAAATGGATCAATTAGTGAAGATCCTGAAAGCCAAGTGTATGTTTCATTTTACACATTGCATGATTATGTGAACTTTTATGAGCAGTAAACTAAACACAGTTGTTTACAGATGTAAATGTTGCAGCTTTACATGGGGTGTTTATAAACATGTACCAGTGGTCTGACCAGAAAAGGGTGAAGACGAAGAAAAAATACTAGACAGATCTTTTAATTTGTTACAGTTGTTTGGACTGAATATTTCCATGTTTGCTTTGGGTAATTGCAACAAGTTGCTCTTTAGTAATGATGACTTTATTTAATGTCTGTATTTTTAAATGAAAATGTCTTGCCATATTTGCTTCACTTCATGAAAAATTGTTGTTGAAGTCAAATGATTACTGAATAGGTCATCATATATTGAGCTACAACCCAGTGAAAAACTTTAAAATAAAGTTTAAAGTTTTGCTGATCTTTCACCTTGATAGTAGTAGACTGGAACTTACTATAGATTCTTGTTTTAGTATCACTTGCATGAATACAGTGAAGGGTTGTTCCTATTGTCAGATGTGGGAGGTCATGGGATCGATCCCTGGCCGAGTCATACCAAAGACTTACAAAAATGGTACTAACAGCTGCCTCGCTTGGTGCTCAGCATTAAGAGGTTAGTGTTAGGACTGGTCGGCCTGGTGTCAGGATAATGTAATTGGGTGGGACATCATGCTACATGTTTGCAGCATGATGCCCCAGTGCTAGACATCACTATAAACTGCCACACTGCAGACATTGTAGCAATATGACTAAAAAATTGTTAAAGCTACGTTAAAAATCCAAATCACACACACACACACTGGCCTGAATATTAGTAACAGTATGAATAATAAAAATAATAATAATAGTGATTCAAATAGACTTTGATCTGTACTCAGTTTTCTTAAATACACTCATTAGGACCTGTGAAGGGATTTCAACAAGGATGAACAATAAATATTTAATAAAAGATTACGTTGAAAGATACCCATCAAACATGAATCAGTGTCAACTGTTAGATTTGAATAACCAAAAGAACGAAATAATCCAGATGCATTTCTGCACTGCAGCATCATTTACAAGTACTTAACAGACTGTTGCTTTCTGTATTTTTATATCAGTTTTTTTGCATAGCAGACCAGATTGATTTACAGTGTAAATAATCTGGTTATGTACAAATTATTTTTCTAATCTTGCAAGGAGTTCATACATTTGTCTTCAGTGTTGATTTTTTGAAAGTGAATTTTCTTATTTCAGAGCTTGACTTTAATTGTTGTAATTTCAGAGTTTTCCTGCTGACAACTTACTAAAACCTGAGGGAGCATTTAAGTGGAAATGTGCAACACCAGGGGAAAAACATGCATCTGTCATTCTTCAGGTATTTTTTGTAGAAGGATTTGTCATGTACAAAGTTTACATATTGACATTTACATATTGACAAAGAGTGATACTTGTTGTAGATTAATAAAAAATAATTTGTTGTTCTTCATTAGCCTGTTTAATTTTAGGTGATAATGCTCTGAAACTTTTCCATAAAAATGTCAGATAAACGTAATGGGTCAGTTAATGAATTTAATGTTACTGACTTGTGAAAATATATTCTATGAAACTCATTTTGTTGTATTCAAGTAATAACTGCACGGGTGAGTAGAAAATTATAGACAGATTAGACTGTGTAAGACTGCTATTTATTCAGCTAGTCATTCTTTGTTCTTGGGTTTCATATTGACAAAATTCAAGACCTCGTAATTTATCTAGCGTATTATGTCATAAAATAAATGATGAATAGTAATACACACTTGGAACCCCTTTTAATGCAGTCATTGGGACTGTCATAAAATGAATGATGAATAGTAATATACACTTGAACCCCCTTTTAATGCTGTCATCGGGACTCCTTTTAATGCTGTCATCAGGAGACAAGGTGCAGGTCTGCAGGGTATCTGAGACACTGAAACCATGTTATTTAAAATACAAAGCTGTTAGCACATATGTGGTCCTTATCCAGCCATACCATTATATGGTTATGGTTGTAATTGATGCATAACCATCAGTGAAGATTGATTACAGTATTATGGTGAAGTTTTGGACATGTATAAGTTTAATCTAAATATGTACAGTTTATCAGAATTTGCAGAAGGCAAATTGAATATGCTTTCTATTGTTTTAGAGCCATATTGTAGCTGCAAGGACATTAACATTATAAGGTCCTGATTTGATTTACTTGCTAAGCAACTTTATTCCTTTCATGCTCTGTTGTGTTTTGTTTGCAAGGGTTATCAAGGTTCTCTATCATTTTGAAAATTTGGAGTCCCAACATCCTTTATTTTAAAACGATAATCTGGATCATTGTGCATGTATTGTCACCAATATAAAACATGAAATCCCTATTGCTTATTCATTGTCAAATATTTTTATTAGTATTATGAAAGAATGATAATCTAAGATAATTGAGAACTGTTTGTGATGCTGCAACTATATTTCTTAATGGCTTTACCATGTCATTCTTTAATTTCGTATGCAGCTTGAAGGAATCAAGGAAGAGATTAAAGTTCTTTCTAACTTAATTTATTTAGTTTAATTTCATTTCAAGTATGTTTGCCAAGATACTTGAAGAAGAAACAAATGACCATATTCTATTCGCTGTTTTCATTTTATCTTTAAGCAACATAACATACTATGTTTGCTTCTTTCTCAAAAAAAACTTCAACGGTCTAAAAATCCTAGCCATCTCTATTACATTCATAAGTTTTCCGGCAGTTTCCTGTTATAAACATCTACAGCCCTTAACCTTGATATGATTATCTGATGAGAAACCTTGCTCACAAGCCACAGCTGTTATTGGTGAAACCAAGAACACTTAAGCTAAAGCAGTGAAGTCTGATAATGAGTCTGGGCATCTATTATAGCCATGTACTTGATACCAAAGAAAGTGTGTAAAGTTGCCATTGGAAAAACACATTTAATAATCTCTTAAGAATGGAAATATATGTGCATATGACATTAAAAAACAGCTTATTTTATGACAGTTTATGATGCAACACACAGGAGTTCTTATTTTACTGTCCGACACATAAAATAAATCCTAAAATCTTGGCACTATTTTACTAAATAGTATACAATATACACTATATATATATACAATAAATATACAAGTATATATATATACATATATATATATATATATATATATATATATATATGGTATACAATAAAATGTGTTCCAAACATTGAAGAAGGATTTAAAGTATGATGGATGAAAGTGTGCTTTGTGACGTTTATCAAAGCAAGGTGTCATTAAGTGTGTGATTAGTGTTTGGATGAAAACAACAGTAAGGTGTGAACAGTCAGTTCACAGGTGTCTTAACCTCCTTGTCTGTTAAGATCTGGCCTATATGACTTCACGTATTCCATTTATAGTTACTTTGGTTGATTTATTTGCAGAAATCATCATGGAAAGTATATATAATCGAACAAGAGATACAGAAGTTTGAGCAAGAAGTATAAGCTTTTCTCACTCCTCGTAAAACAAAAATATTTACTTTTATAATATGGCTGATATGATTAATGATGGCATAATATTGTAAATGTTGAAATATGCAAATGAAATATTAAAAAAAATTATACATACAGTAACTTATTAGCATTTACAGCAAAAACATGTTACTTTATACTTGCAAAACAACAAATGAGAAGAAAAGAAAGAACAAAATATGAAGATGTTGCATTGATGGAGTGAATGGGTTAGTATAGGACTTTTAGCCTCAGCCTGGGTTGTGTATATATATAATAACAAATTAATTACTGGAGATATAACTGCTTATACTGAAGACATACATTGTGATCAAGCAAATCTCTCTAGTCCCAGGTTGATAACTCGCACACCACACAATTTGTAAAAACAGATCAAATAAAAGAGAAGTTTGTAAGAAACAAAATGTGTAATGAGAAATTGGCAGTTGGAATTTTCATGCATCCAGAATGAATAAAATATATGTTTATGTGTGGATTTCAGTATACTGGAAAATCCTGGTTGTTAAACATCACTAATATTGCATAGTGGTTAAAGCAGAATCAAAGATGCATTTGTGGTGATTTACAGTTTGCATCATGTAATCATACACATGTCAGCCATCTAAGAAGTGGTTGTTAATTGTCAGCTTGTCATTTTAGTTATAGCTCCTTCACAGTGTTCTTTTGACTGCATTTGCAGGCTTGATCTTTGAATATACTGGGGTTAATGATTAAAGAACTTGCAGACAAATGAAGTAAAGCCAAGTATACCACATGTGACGACTTTCATAGATATTGGAGGATTAATCATCTGAAAGGTTTAAATAGCTGTTCATACACAGCAAACAGGTGGTGCACTTGTAAATGCTCAGAGGTTATAGGGTCAAGAAACAATTGTTTTGCTGAAGGAGAAACTTACAGTTTACTTTATTTACTGTTTTTGTTCCATTTGCATAGAGTTACATTGGATGTCACATTTCACTGAATCCACAGATAATGAGTCCAATGTGCACTTGTCCAGAAACCTAATAAATATTGTCTTTGGAAGTCTCTAATATAAATAATATCCATGAAATTAAATCCACCATAAACAATAGTATTCTGGCTTGGATGTCAAGGTAAACTTGAACACCACTAAATTGTATCCCATATGATTATGTTTACCTCCTATTCCAAACATTTAAGATGCATGAATATATTTAATTTTATTGTATATAAAACCAGGGTGATCTGAAGTATTTTTAAAAATACTTTTTTCCTATTTTTCCTCACTGTCTTTTTTCAGTTGGAGAAATCCAGTCAAATCAGCTTCATACACATAGGAAATGAAGGCTCAGCATTTGTAGAAGTTCTGGTTGGGAGATCCACTGCCACTGAAAAGGACTTTCAGGTTTACATTGTATAATTCAGTCTCTTTAAGTGGTACAAATTTGAAACTATTCTGTTTTTAAAAAAATAAAAGAAGTTTAATGTATAGATGGCACCTCTTCAGCACAACTGATGCATTTGATGTGGTTTTGACATCACCACAGTGGCAACAAAATGAAGTCTTTTTTTAACACTTTAGAATGCATAAGGTTTCATAATAGCAGTTATAAAATTGGTGTCCTATGGATGAGAGTATGTTGAAAATGTAGATTGGGACCAATTTAACAAAAACTCTATTGCTAGTTTAAGATAACTTGAACAAAAACCAACCAGACATGCCTGTCAGAAACTGTTGGGGTGGGTGGGAATTGAGACTCAAAAAGTGTTTTTTGAGGTCTCAAGGTGGTTCAGAGCACATGACCAAAAAAAGTGACATCAAATTTAGAATAAGCTATCTTTTCAAACAAGCCAATAGAAGATGATTGGAAATTAAAATCAGAATAAAGGAAAATAACATGTCTGGTTTTTTTTTTTTCAAAGTATTTAATACACTTACAAAGAAAAAATTAGTTGGTAGACTTAATGTCATCAGATATCATTGCCACACACACTTATATATGCAAACACTCACAATCACACTGAGATTAAATAAGAGCATACAGCAAGTTTCGGTCTTTAAAATCCATTGGTTGCAAAATATTACATGCTTAATTACATACAGTCTTTGCTGCTTTCAGTAGTTCATTACATGTTTGATGGTATTGCAGGTGTCATTTGTGTTCATCTTTGCACTGACTAGAGACTGGATGGTACTACTGTTCAAACATCTCTGCTGGATTCTCTGGATATATCTGGATCAGAACTGAGTTGTTCTTGAAACCATAATGTTAGCATTGTCACAACTGTATCTGCAGTTTGACCACAAGATATGTTTGCCTCGATAGAAAAATGAATATACATCATTTTTTGCAACTGAACATTTCATTGGGGAAGGGTGTGTAATATTTTCAAGTTTAATGGGGGTTTGTAGGTAATACAGCAGTAATAGAAGTGCCTCCATCCAGTATGGGTGTTAATGCATTATCAACGCCAATCACCTTAGTACTAATATTAGTACCCCTTCTTCATGGACCATTTTGGGGCCACAGTCACCTGTGCAAACACAAGCATATCATGGCTAATATCATCCTAAAAAGCATGGGTTAATTAATAGTTAATATTTTAACAAGATTAAGGTAATGAATAATAATAATAAACAGAATAATCTGAATGTTCAATTCATTTTGTCCAGAATGATATGTGGTTTGCAGTATGTACAAAGAATTAAATGCTCCCCTTGCTGCTGTGCATCACTAAGTAAAACTCCATCAACTAGGAGTTTTTTGAAATTTACTTTTGCTTATTACTTATTGCTCCTGAATCACCTTTAAAAATGAATCACACTTGAAGAATATTCTGACAACTAAATTAATCATGCTTAGCATTTTATATGTGGAGTTATATCTGACTTCAAACAAATGTTGTCTCTGTTCACAGAATTGCCAATAATCTTTCATACAGGTGGCTTAAAGATTTTCATTCAAGGCAGTGATGTGTAATAACTTTTATTCTTCAACATACTAGCATCTCTTTGATTTAACTATAACTTAAAATGACTTGGGTTGTTCCACTTTGTGAAATTTTCCTATGCAAATTAGCAGAATGAGTTCCCCCACAGCAGTCTTAAGGGACTTAACACATCACCCAAGCTATAGTCAGCCAGTTAAGTAATATGTGAAATGGTGGTTGTTTATACCTGATGTCTTTGCCTTTTAATTGCCTCTATGACACTTTGCTGTATAAACTACCCCAAAGATAGTTTTACATGAGCTCTAATCAATGCTGTTTACCATTTATAGATGTTAAACGTTATGGGCATATATTGAAGTGGTGGTGGTATTTTTTTAAATAATTTTTTTGCTCTGAAGATGACTAAAAATTTAGTTTTTAAAAAAATGACAGTGTCAGGTGGTTGGGAAGTAAAAAATCATGCTTTTAGTGTGACACAGTGTGTTATGGCAGGTATGAACAGATGATTGTCAGTCTCATGTACTATCAACCATTAAGAAAAATAAGTCTAGTGTTAGATGCATCACAGCTTTTATAGTTGACTTATCTATCCTGTACTAATACATTCTTTTATTCATACCTGGAAAAGTAAATGTTATTCTTTTTCTGCACAGAACTTGAACAAAACAAATTAATGAACTCTTACATTGAAATGACAAGAAATAAATGCAAACCTCAATCTGTTGTTTATATAGGCCATGAAGGTCAGACTGGTACTCACCTTTACCTGTTGTTTACTTAGGTGTTTCTCAAGAAGGTCAGACTGGTACTCACCTTTAACTGTTGTTTATACAGTCATTTCTCAACACAGTCAGGTTTGTATCACCTTTACCTGCTGTTTACGTAGGCATTTCTCAACAAGGTCAGACTGGTACTCACCTTTATCTATTGTTTACATAGGCATTTCTCAACAAGGTCAGACTTGTACTCACCTTTACCTATTGTTTATATAGGAATTTTACAACACAGTCAGAAGCAGATCTCAGCTCACATGATAGTAGTAATGCTGATTATATTGTAACTGCAATTTTAATAAAAATGCTTTTGATAAAACAGGTTCAAGAAAGCTGATAAACGTCATGCATAGTGTTGATCAGGTCATCAAAAATTCTAAAAGAATAACACAAAACTCTTTTACATTCATTGATCTCATATTTAGGTGTGAGACCTGTTTCTGTTGCAGATCATTTTATTATTTTAGATGTTAACATTCCCACACTTTTTTCACTATTTGAATCCTCTATGGGATTCAGTTAAATATAATAATGATATTGAATCTTGCTCTGTAGCATGGGATAATATTTTTAGTGATTTCTTAGATAAACATTGTGCAACTAGAAGGATAAGGGTATAAGTAAAAAAATAAAATCCTGGCACAGTGCTGAAATTGAACAAGCAAGGCATGATAGAGGTCATGCTCACCAAAATCTGAGTACAGCCTTGGTCCTGTACAGTGTTGACCAGCTATTTCTAGAATAGGGGATGCATGGAAAGCCATCACATAATTAGAATTTTTGTTATTGTTTCCACACAAAAAAACTTGACTTGTTGCGTAAAAGCTTATCAGTGTGACATTGATTTTTAGTTGTCTGTACTAATCATGCATAGAAATTTTCCTCCAATTTGTTGAAACAGATTAAATTTAATTTTTAGTTCACATTAAGAGGTCATTTACTTGGTAGGTATCCTTCATGCTGATTCATTTTCAGGGAGGAATTCGATCCTTAAATTGCCACATAAATTTTTTTGATTTTTTTTTTCCTGGTTTGTTTAACTGAGAATTTATCATGAAAAGATTACCATATTTACTCATCAATTTTATCATACTTTGCCTGGAAAGACTGCAATAATAATTTGGATTTAAAATTTTAACATGGATTTCTGTATAAATATCAATATGCTTGAAAAGGACAGTAAACCATGTGTAAAAGATTCAGATATATCTTGAGGACACTATATGATTGGGAAATAAATGGAAGTGTAGGAATAACCCCAGTTGTACTCAGGAGATAAAGTGGTCATAAGCAATTATGTAAAAAGGAGTTTTAAATAACAAAAGATGTATAAAACAATGAAATTATATTTTGAAAGAGCAGGACTGGGACCTCATAGTCAAGAAACATCCTAAGCCTTAAATTGGAATTGAGAACAATCAATTTCAGATTTTGATTTTAAGTAAAATTATTCAGAAAGAACGATATAAAATAAAGATCAATTGTACATATTTCCACAATTTTGCTGATGTTCTTTGATTCTAAGTCTACTTTCTTGTATTTGAGTTTGGAGTCAAATTTCAGTTTATGCTTGGACACTTTCATAGCCACTATGCCAGAAGATTTATAGCAGAGCCCTGCTAATAAGACCACTTGTGTGGCTTAATAAAGTGGTTGTATTTCATGTTTGGCCTTAATATCAGGGTGATTATTGAAGCATCCAACACATAAAGATACATAAATGGTATGTGTAAGATAGATTGATTAGTAGATGAGTAGATTGACTGGTTGGTTGATTGATTTGATTAGATAACCATACATATAGACAACCTGACAAGTAGATCAATAAGTCCTAATATTGATTAATCGATCTACTTTAAGTTAGGTTTGACTAATTATAATAAAAATGCAAGGCATAAAATATGCTCTTCAGTCAGTCCTATGGGACAAAGACCCCAAATTTTTAATGTTTCATTTTCACTTCAAATTTGTTATGGATCAGTGGTCTATTATCCCGTCTTTTATAAAATAACAGTTGGAAGATAACTGTCAGTTTTCCTTTCAGAATATTGCAAGGCAGTGTATAGTTATGGTGTGGTCATTAGGCAGTGTATAGTTTGGTCTGGTCATTAGGCAGTGTATAGTTATGGTGTGGTCATTAGGCAGTGTATAGTTATGCTGTCATCATTAGGTAGTGTAATGTTATGCTGTCATCATTAGGCAGTGTATAGTTATGGTGTGATCATTAGGCCGTGTTTTTCTATTTGGAAAATTCAAGAACATACTTTACTACTATAATTTTTCAATTTTCAGGTTCTCCTTGTAACTTCTGCTTTTATGTCTCCCCTGGATAGCCGAAGTGGCACAAACAGAACTGCTGTGCGCATGTTTGGTCCTGATCAACTGTGTAAGGAAACTGCTAATGAAAAATGGGATAGCATAAAGGTTGTCTGTACTCAACCATTTAACAAGGTAACATTTAGTAGTGTGGACATTTTCTTAGTGAAAGAAAAGGTTTAGTATCTTTTATTCACATCTTTTGATAGACCATGTGCTGATAAGCCTACCTGAAGCTGATACCTAGGTCCAAGGTTGTAAAACACATTGGTACAAAATTCAACATTAAATTCTAGATTTGAAGAAAAAAATTTTGAAGTTAGTAGTCTGTTGATTACTTGGAAATTTGAAGAAAAAAATTGAAAATGTGCTGCTTTTGGTGACATGTGACTCCAAAAGAGGCATAAATTGGGCAAGATAAGTACCTCATTTACTCCATGTATTGTGAAGGAAAACAAAATGAATGCATATTAAATTTCAAAGTGGACACTAGTTTTTTGTATTAGTACACATTGATTGATTGATGGCTGACAGTTGACCCTTTGGCATGCTAGTGATTGACAGGGCAATTGACCAGTCAAAATGAAGCACATCTTAGTTACATGGCTGTTTGCTATCTACATGGGACATTGTAAGTGACATGAAAGGAACATTTGAAAAATGCTTATAGGATCTAATAAAGAACTTAAAGAGTTTTTGTTGTCTGGAAGACATGAGAACAGCATGCACTTTTTCTGTAGCTCAATTGGTACAGTATCATAATCTAAGGGTCACATCCCGGCCGAGTCATACCAAAGACTTTAAAAAATGGTACTAACAGCTGCCTCACTTGGCGCTCAGCATTAAGAGGTTAGTGTTAGGACTGGTCGGCCTGGTGTCAGGATAATGTGACTGGGTGGGACATCATGCCACATGTCTGCGGCATGATGCCCCAGTTCTAGACATCACTATAAACTGTCACACTGCAGACATCGTAGCGATATGACTGAAAAATTGTTAAAGCTATGTTAAAAAATCTAAATCACACACATCTAAGGGTCATGGGCCTGATACCTGCCTAAGCCAGCCCAGGTTGGATGGCTCCGTGTGTTCTTGGGAAATGTACTTATCTCCCATTTCCTCTGCATGACATAACCAAACATGTGTCAAAGTGCTATTAAAACCAATGACAAATGTCATAGATAAAATGACAAACATACTAATTTTCCTTCCAGAGTATGTTTTTTTTCGTGTCTCTCACAAACCTTTCAGCTTTCAGATTTAAATATATTTTAGTTGTAACTCCAGTTCAAAAAGTTTTTATTTCACACAGTTATGTGTAATATAACATTTGATTTTTTCTCCATCATTTCATTACAATCTCAGTATTTCACACTGGCTTTTACAGAGTTCTCTTTAATAAACATTGTATCATAGGAGTGACAACAGTAACACCATTGACCTATGTACCCTTATAACAATGATTCTTAACCTTTTTGGTGGCAACCCAGATTAGGTTTGTGGTGTTAGTCTTGCAAATGCTAAAAACTACTTGGGTAGGGAATTTCAAATTACTAAGGTTGATCTCAGTGACCCACTCAAAACAGCATGGCAACCCTTTTTTTTTAATCACAACCCATAGGTTAAGAACTATTGCCTGAAATAATCTTTTTTTGTAATTTATTATAACCATGGTAACCTTGAGTAATTAAAATATCTAACACTTTCAAGGTGTTGCCTGCATGAGCAGATATATTTCACGAGTTTCACACTTTTAAGATAATTGTAAAGATCAAGTTTTATTTGTAAAAAATGAAGGTATGGAGGTCAATGAAAAATGTGCATACATGGCACAAAGGTGCACATAGAGGAGGATATATCTCTTTTTTTCATGCTAGTCAACATATTAGCATAGTCACAGTACTAGTCAACATATTAGCATAGCCACAGTGATAGTAAACATATTATCACAGCCACAGTGCTAGTCAAAATATTAACGGAGTCACAATGTGGTCAACATATTAGCATAGCCACAAATGCTAGTCAGCATAGTAGCATAGCCACAATGCTAGTCAACATTAGCATAACCACAATGCTAGTCAGCATAGTAGCATAGCCACAATGCTGGTCAACATATTAGCATAGACACAATGCAAGTCAACATATTAGCATAGCCACAGTGCTAGTCAGCATATTAGCATAGCCACAATGCTAGTCAGCATAGTAGCATAGCCACAATGCTGGTCAACACATTAGCATAGCCACAATGCTAGTCAACATATTAGCATAGCCACAGTGCTAGTCAACATTAGCATAACCACAATGCTAGTCAACATAGTAGCATAGCCACAATGCTAGTCAACATTAGCATAACCACAATGCTAGTCAGCATAGTAGCATAGCCACAATGCTGGTCAACACATTAGCATAGCCACAGTGCTAGTCAACATATTAGCATAGCCACAGTGCTAGTCAACATACTAGCATAGCCACAATGCTAGTCAGCATATTAGCATAGCCACGATACTAGTCCGAGATTATCAATAGTGATTGCTTGATGGAGTTGTAATTACGGTGTGACTTTTTATTACTTTGGAGGAGATACATTAATGGTGGGTGATGATTTAAGTTTGGCTAAATAACTGAATAATTGAAGTTGCAAGGATTTAAATAGCCTTTGAGAAATAATTATCATATAATTCTTACACAGAACAGTATTTATTTGGGCCAAAGTCTCACACAAGCCCTGTCCTCACACTCCAGTACCATACAATGGTGAAACGTGAGCTATTTTTCAAAATGCACATGGAATTTTCTCAACCAATGCACTTCTAAAAGATAGGAACATGAAACTTGCCACAATTATTAATTATTCAGTTTAAACAATGATGGAACAGATCAGGCATTCCAGTCAAAGGTTAAAATTTTTGCTGTCATTTGACACCAGTATATGGAAGGGTGTCAATCTGCATTGTCATATTTTTTCCTGAGTTTTATTGCAAATAAAAAGAAAAATTTTTGCTGTATTGTTCTTTTAGATAATCTAGCAGTTTTAAATTGGAATTGAGTGTTCTAAGGCATTTAATTTCATGCTAAAAGGATATTTAAGACACAATACTACCACAAGGTTTGTTGTGCAAAGAGTTTAATTAGCTTATTTATATACATAGTATCAAAGAAAAGCAATTGCTCAAATCTTCGAATTTGTCTTAAGGTTCTGCTCTTCAATGGCATACTTTGTACCTGATTTAGTTTGCTATGTGAAAGAATATATTAAATTTTCACCCTGTTAATTCCTTGGTTATTTAAAAAAGACCTTATATACCTTAAATATTGTTAAATGAACTTGTAATTTCTTTTATTTTGTTGCATCATTGATGGGGGTAATTCCTTTCTTTCATCTCCAGAAATGGACATGCAGGCAACTTGAATTTGCAGAGCCTGTCAGGAATTACAGTTGAAATGTTATCAGTTTTAGGCTAAAACTTCTTCCATGTGTTTCACTTGATGATTGGCTGAAAATTGAAAAGTCAAAATGGCATAAATATTGCTCAGTTAGAATGATTGGCCCAGTGTATGTGTTTTAGCTGTTTCAGCTAATGATCAATGACAACAAAAAGCAAACAATTTACAATTATATTTTTTAATTTTCTAATTTGTCACTTTTATGGTAGGGCCTACAGATCTCATGAAGGCCTGCAGTTTACATTTCATTTGGCCTATAAATCCTACATCTTTTTAATCCAGGTTGTGAACACTGCATGAGTTTCATGTCAGATGTAGAAATTGTGCATTGATACTAAACTTTTTTGTGAAAAATGGAGCACTTTGCATACATATAAAAAATGTGGAGAGTTGTTAAGTGAAATGAAAGTACTTAGAGTCTGTTCTAGAACTGAAAATTTAGAGGGAAAATCTTCTACTTTATTTGAAGAAAAGGGTGAATTTCTGAATGTATTAGGGATTTAGCAGGTACGGCTTGAAAATACAGTGGTTCCCCCTCTTATACGGCCACCCCTTCTGCACCAGGAAATTGGCCTTATAAAATGGGTGGCCTTTCCAGAGGGGGACTAAGTTTTTTGTGAGAAGTACATGTAATGTACGTAGTAAGAAAGCTACATACTTCAAAACATTTAATATCTTCATTTAAAAGTAACATTAATTAGTGAAAGGTTCTTCTTGTTATAATAATAGACTTATTTCAACTGAATATACATTAATAGTTCTTATTCTTGGTGTAAGCATGATATGCGAGTGGGTATTATTGTCATGTACATTGCAAAACCATTCAAAAACATCATTTAATTCTTGGTACATACATAATTCTCTTTCCATTTGCTCCATTTTCTAACTGCTGCTGAATAACCTCCTTATCGGTTACGATGTTTATTCGAGTCTTTTCAACAAAAAATTGTTTTATTTGAGTCTTTTCTACATAAAATTGTTCGGCAAGTCCCCCTCCCCACCCCACCCGATGTCGTTGAGTAGAATAACCAACTTTCTTCTAAAATAATATGTCTCCGCTTACATGATGACATGTTAATGTTTGGTAATAATTTATTTGGATGTTGCTAACTGAATGCAATTTAATTATGCAAATGAAACTTTTGTAGAGTGGACGAAATGCCTTCTTCGTTGAGGAAGAGATAAATGTGTTGTCACATGATTTTTTGAGTCTTTGTCTGGTACTCTGTTTTGTTCAAGGTTAATTTCTCTGTGTGTGTGTGTTAATGCACAAAATCTATTTTTAGCCTATGCTGACCCTGTTATGATCTTGACAATTTCGTCCTGTTGTAATCATCAAAGAGAAGAACTTGACAGATGTGTGAAACCCAAAACTCTGTCATAACATTGTTGAGCCCATTTCCTGTAAACATCGGCTTTTATAGACAACGATATAATATTAATCTTAGTGTTACATGTACTTTAGTCAAACACTTCTTTCAGTAATGGAATCTTGACATTGGGAGACATATATCAACAGCAGAGATAATCTGATTACTTATCTTACGTCACGATATGAATTCATTTTTGGTTCTGGATACATTTGAAATAAAAAGTGGCCACTTGTGAGGGGAACATTTTACATTTTGTACTAATATGCTGGCCGCTGGTCGCATTAGAGGGGTGGCCATTCGTGAGGGGTACATTTGAACACAAACTCATCAGTGCCAAGGGTATCTGTCCGTAAGAAGTGGGTGGCCGCTGGTCAGGTGGGCCGTTCAAGGGGGGGACTACTGTATCTGAGATTTTCATGTATTTTGTTGATTTTTCAGTGCAGTTGTTATAATATTGGTGTGAATCCCACAGTAATACATCCTAGAATAGACCGTGTGTATTCATATTAGTCTTTATATTCATATTAGTCTTTGTATTCCTATTAATTAGTGTATTCGTATTCATATTAGTCTGTGTATTCATGTTAGTCTATATATTATTAGTCTGTGTATTTGTATTCATATTAGTCTGTATATTCGTATTCATATTAGTCTGTGTATTCATTGGTCTGTGTCTTCATATTAGTCTGTATTTGTAATCATATTAGTCTGTGTATTCATGTTAGTCTTTATTTGTATTCATATTAGTCTGTATTTGTATTTGTATTAGTCTGTTCTTGTCTTAATATTAGTCTGTATTCGTAATCATATTAGTCCATGTATTCATATTTGTCTGTATTCATATTATGTGCAGTACAACAGTCAGCAAATAATAAAAAATATTTTAATAAAATGTAATATTTTATGAACTATATTATGACATATTCCATTTATTAAGGAATTCCTCCAGAAAGTAAATGTAACTCATAATTTTTAATGTTTCTTTCAGACCAGCACATATGGGTTGTCTTTTATAAAGTTCATGTCACCGTCAGACCCGAAGGAAAAAGGAGAGGTAAAATTAGGAAAGAAAATGTTCGTTAAACTCCATTAAATTAATGTACTTTACTTCAGAGAGTGTGTAGACAGTAAATGTTGGAAGAGAGGAAGCTGTAGACAGTAAATGTTGGAAGAGAGGAAGCTGTAATAGTCTGACTTCAGTATTGGGTTTTGTTATTATGTTTTTTATCAAGTAATTAAAAGAAACTGAATTTAGAATTTTAAAAAAGATCAACTTAGACTTGATTGGGAGTATTGCTTAGACAGATGTTGAGCTTGTTGCTGTTTATTTACTCTAATATATTCATATATAACATAGAGTTAGGATTTGTAAATAAAGCCACTTTCATAGAATAATGGCACATTTTAATGTTTGCAGCAAGGGTGTCTTCATTATGTCCTGTCTATTTCTGTCAGGCCTGCCTTTTCAATAATAAAACTTAAATTTTTAACGCAAATTATTTTTAATAATAAAACTTTTTTGATATACAGTGAACCTCTCAAGACCGAAACATCAATAAACCGAAATACTCTAGAAACTAACACATTTCCTTCTCCCAAATTTTTAAAAAAGTGTCCATTAAACCAAATCTGCTGTACTTTGAAAACCAAAATGAATTTTGAGTCCTAAATTTCATTTTTGTATACACAAAATTAAACTCATAAAACCAAAACATACACGAAGTATGGTCAAGTAGCGGCCAGATCCCAGATGTGAGGTTGGCCAGTGATCAGTATCCTATGACCATATGTGAAGTAAAACAAAGCCCAGCACATATTATGGCTAGTATAAACAATGTACTAATTAGTAGTCTTTACACCTGACTGAAGTGACAACTTTCATTCTTGATTGTTTGTAATATATTATAGTGCCACATGTGCCCACACTCGTATAAACACAACTGCAGAGATGTTAAAAAAAATAAAAAAAGAAAATTAGACACAAGTTTCCGTCTGTTATATTTTTGCTTATTAAAGACCATATGGCACTGTTTTTCAGATGTACTTGAAGATCTTGTTGAATTTTTCGCAGCATAGAAAATGATCTGTCTGCATTGCAGTTAGAGATTGTCAAACATGCTGGGTGGTGATTCTATGTCAGTGGATATCATACATTCTGGAATGACAATATGGTGTTTGCAATCTGTACAAATGTAAAATGCTTCCTCTTTTTGTGTGAGTTTCCACTGACCCTTCCCACCCCATTGTAAGAGAAAACTTGGACTAATCCTTCCCTGGTTATGGTTGCATTCAGTATTTTGCTATATAATATGAATTATACTTGCACACTGTTCCAGCTACTGAAATAATCATGTTTTGTGTTTTAAATGTGGAGTAAATCTGACTTCAAAGAAACATTGGGTCATGTGCATTTTACAAAGACAAATCTAACTGCAAAAATAATAGTATATTAAGTTTTATATTCATTTCTTGTTCAGGGCTTAGAAAATTGTTTTCCAAGCACCTGTTCCAGTGATAAGTAAGTTGCAGCAGATAATCATCTCTATTTTCACTTTACTCAACACAGTATGCTTATCCACTACATTACTTGCACTCTTACTAACCTGGTGCAAGCTTGATTGATACAGTGCGGCTTTATTGTCACATTGTCATACATGCCAACCATTATGCTTTAGCATAATTGTTATGCTTTTTTTCACCAAATTGTGATTTAGGTTGGCATGTATATAGATTACACTTTTTTGGTACCCTAAAAAATATAAATAAAGCAGTAAAAAGTTGATTTTGTCATTTTTATTATCATCTCATATAAATTGAAAAATATTCTTAAAAAGATGATTGCTGCATAAGAATAGTGTACGGGTACCTTCCTTATAGCTATTTATAGCAACTGTATATGACCCATTTCCAAGAAAACAGATGGGTTTATTCAAATTTGAACTTTGCCTAACAGATTCATTATATTGATAAGCTAAGTTAGCTAGCAGACCAGTCTATGCTCATAAAGATACATGATAGTTCAGTGAAAAGTGCTCCACTTTAAAATAACGCCTAAATTACCAAAAACTTTCACTTGAAATACAAATGCCATAAAGAAAACTGCACAATATCTCTGGTATATGTTTAGATAATGAGCCATGTTCTAGAAGGGTTTTTAACCTTCTGCCTTCACGTCAAACATAATATTTTCATTTGGACCCATTTTAGTATCAAGTTTGCATTGGGCACATGTGTAAAAATACAAAGTTGGCTTCCTTTGCAGCATGTTCTGCACTGTCAGCAAGAAGGCAAAATGAATCGATAATTGACATGCTAAATATTAAGGGTTAAGCATATTAAGAGTAGAAAATGCACATAGATTTATTACCAGTATGTGAATCCGCATCTACTCTGCCCAGGAATGAGTGAGTAGTAAAATTTTCCTTGGCCCAATCGATTTTTACCTGGTCAAACTGATAGGATGATGTGGTTTTCCTGCACCCTGATGTTGATTATGGAACAGGTTATTACAAATTATATCAGATGTTGGCATGAGGTGATGATTGTCAGATATAAAGTGAACTGGAGAATTCAGAAAAATACTGACCACAAATAGCAACTTTATTTGGATTCAGACAGTAATGTGAATGGTACTTGGTGCTGCTTTTTGAAATCTTTATCACAAATGACTCCATTAATAGATATAGAAAGTTTCTTTTACCTGAGGTTTAATAGTTTCACACTGTTCTTGTTTTCTGTTAATGTGGACTGTTTATATTCATCTCACCTTCAAAGGGTCAAGGCCTTCATAAAACTTCCATGTTATCAAATGTTTTTTTTGCAGCTGATTTCTAGGCAATAACTACCTTGTGAGTTTATTTTAACACTTTCTTTAATTTTGTAAAATGTTTTCTTTCTCATGAAGGATCGTTTACTTATTATTTCAGAAAACTGTGATTGTGAATTGTGGCACAGATGAAAGTTGTATGTGATTATTCACAGGAGGTCACCTCTGCAGGTTATATGCACTTTGCATTACCATGCTTACATGACAAACTTTATATTATGAAAGCCTGAAACTTTTGAGGGTAAATAGAATGCATAGTGTCCACATTAACAGGAGAAAGAATGGCATAAAATTATTGTAAAAGGATTATCTTTCTCCATTTATCAGGATGTTGCAGAAATAAAGTTTTTATGTCCAGCACCAATTAACATTTATGATGCCATTTGAAAACAACTATGGTGTTTCCAGTATCAGTTATAAAATTAAGGTCTTGGTATCCATGGAAGCATTGTGGCACTTAAGGAAAAATTGGGGTCCCATTACACTTTTCTGGTTATAACAATTTACTGTAATTTGAACAAAATCAACCATATTATATGTATATACTCGCTTGTAAGTCACTAAGTTATAAACACAAACTGTACTGCTGCATTACTAAGCAACTTCAGATGTGGTAAATCCTTTCTGTCTTTTATAGCCAGTGCAGAAGAAGCTTGGGTTCTTTATTGTGAAAGGTGATGGTGATGCTGATGACATTACTACAGGAAGTCTCTTTGCCAGCAGGGGAAAGGCAGAGATAACAGTAGAGCCTGCCAAGCCTATCACAGGTACATTTTATCATGAAACCTATAGTATTATATAGTTGCAAAAATAATTAGTCAAACTTTGGTTGTAATTGCTGTGAATCACTTTAAGTTTATGGGGTACCAGTTTTCATGGTATTCATGAACAACCTAAGACATAAATTTAAAGTCAAAACAAAATATGAAACAAGGTTGAGTGTTTTTAAACATGTTCATTTCTCCTTCAGATGTGTTCCCATCACAATATGTTAATATTATTAGCCTGCTACCTTGCAAATCCAGCCTTACTAAAAGATGCAAATAGTCTTTTTTTTCTGTCTATTTCAATAAGCAAAGGGCAATAATTCTTGCCCATTAGCACTGCCAGGTGTCGCTAGTTTTTAACTTCAATGCTGTACTGGATACAATCATCCGGTTTATCCTCTGGCAATCCAACCCCTTTTTGTGTTCTAATTGACTCATCAAATATTCCTTTTGGAATTTATTGTGTGGATTAATTATTCTGCTGTAGGTTGTATACATTCTTTTTATAATTTCTGCCAAGTTAGAGTGATTTTGTCACCTTTAGGGACTTCGTCTTTTTAAGACCATGTAACACCACACTATCATTGATCTCTGCAAGGGCCTTACGAGTTAGTGCGATTTTGACTTTTTTTCACTTGTTCCATTTGTAACAGAGTTGGTTTTAGTGAGTTTTAACATGCTGCATGCCTATTTTATGTTTTTCCCTTGTTGTGTAGTTTCAGTAGAATGGTCAACTAAATACTTGAAATGCATAAGTTCAATTTATAGTCTATAAGTTTAGAATACGACACTGAGTTTTTCGATTCCTTCATTAGTAACGGGGAATATATTTATAATAGCGAGTTCGTAACTTCATGAATTGCTAATGTAGGCTTTGCTCTCTCTTTTTGTGTTGTTTCAGAAGAATGTGATTTAAATACTATTTATGCAACTTCAGAGACTGGTAGTTTGCCATGACTCTTGTTCTATTTATACTAAGTATACACCATACATGATATGCAGCGTCTGTAATACGTGGTCAGAGGAAGTCTGGGCTATTTTATTAGCTAGTAGGTCACATACTGATTTGCCAGTCTGTGCTATTAGCTAGTTAGTAACATATTGATTGTCTATCCTATCCTTTGTTCTCTTCTTTTGTCGTTTCAGGAGAAATGTTTACTAAATGCACATTCAAAGCCATAGTCCATTTGTCATTGAAGGAAGGAAAGATGGAATAAGTAGTTGTGATACTAACTCATTGGGGAATATTCCCATTTTAGTCAGCCCAGTGGATGCAAGTCCCCTTGCATGTCTGAGCATGGCCTTTGGGCCTGTAAAGTCAGGGCACATGGGGTTCGTATTGGATCAGTTGGATCCACCTCCTTATATCACTCCACAGTTACTGGCCATACTGGCCACCTAGCTGTCACCAACTGTATGGCCATCACCGACTATCAGGCATGGGTGACCTTTTGAGAAGATGGCCCATTCAACTCGGACTCATTGGGGCAGTGTTCACCAATTTTAGTTAGCCCAGTGGGAATAAGTTCTCCAGCATGTCCAAGCATGGTCTTCAGGCAATAAGTCCTGACCCATGAGGTTTGTACCGGATCTAATGAATAATAAAACTGCACTGTTGCCTGTCGTCCAGCCATTCCAACATGGGGACCTTTTTGCTGAATTAGTCCAGCCAGCTATGATTGACGGGGTCTTAGAGACAGATCTGTCCATCTAACTGTACCGTCAGTGACATACCCTTTCGGTGATATAGAATTCAGTGAGAAATCAGTCTGTCCAGCTTGACTCTTTGTGTGGCCTGTACCGGTGATAGCCAGACTGTCTTCTTTACTGCCATCTTCAGGTCAACAATTTGTTGGGCAAACCAGCTAGCTGTCCTGGCAGTGCCAGCCTTCCATATCTTCACTGCTTGTCAACAAGAAGAGCTAGTTCCATTTTCATAAGGATGGAATTTAGTCTACATACTGCCTGGTATGTCTTCTCCAGAGCTACAAGTCAACCCATTTGGGACTAGACACACAGTGAGTGCAATGGAACTCCTTCATATCCACCATCCTTCACATCTTACTCAGATCTGACCATATTATGGATAGAAGTTTAGCTTTCAAGCCACCATCGAGGACATTTATAGGGTGTTGGCAACTTCAGAATGCCCACCACCCCTTCCACTACTCTAATGTATCGGTAGATTGTGACATGGAGGAAGAGATGGACTTAAGGTGACAAACACCTTCAGTACTGATCTCTGGGAACTTGACAAGAGATACAGTAGCTATTCATATGTCCGCTTGTCTGTTTTACAAGGCAGACAAATGTGTTCCATGCCCATCAGACCTGGATTGGGATGTCATTGCACCCTCTTCATTGTTGGATTTGTCCTCAGTGGCACCTTTCAGACTCGATGGAGACACCCAGCAATAGCCACACTTGAGAGGTGATGGCCAGGATTGCTTGGGTCATTGACCAGAGCTGTTAGCCATACCCTCCCTTTCTGGAGGACCCTGTAAGGGTCACCATTGCTTTGGAGGAATAATAGAGGAAGTTTGGAGGCAGGCAGCTCAGGAACTGCCTCTCTACCTTGCTGCTCAACCCACATGGGTGTTTGGAACCACTCAGCCCCAGTCAATGTGAAGGGATGTTAAGTGGTCTCAGGACAGTTGATCTTCTAAGTCACATGTGCACCAATATCAATCCCTAGGAAGCAATCATACAGAAACCAAAGTTTGAGCTCACTGGATCTCCCTATTCCCTCAGAACAGGTGTGTGTGTGTGTGTGTGTGTGTGTGTGTGTGTGTGTGTGTGTGTGTGTGTGTGTGTGTGTGTGTGCATTTGTGAAAGCAGCAAAATGGGGACATCAGTATGAATACACACCAACAGACCGGGGACACACCTCGAAAGGGGGATGTCCTCGTTTTGTAATGTCAGCTTAAATGGAATGTCAAGGCCTTATTTAATGATACAAACCTTGAAATTAGCGTATCTGAGCATGTCCCCGTTTTTGGGGGTATTTTTTCACATCATGCTATACACAACAATACACATGTCCCACTCGACTCAAAACCTTGTGTGTTTCAGTTGGAAAACTGCGTCCCCGTTTACGCAGTAAAAATTCACATTGTTTTGCTGTCTGCTTGCACACTTTGCTTCCAAATTACTCACCGAAGATGGCATCAATAAGAGCTAACAGGATTTAAATCATTTATGTAAACATAGACAAATATATGTGATATATTTTCTATTTTAACACAGAGAGCATATCGACATACATGTTTATTAATGGGTAGTCCAATGTTCATAACTCTGAGCCATGCAGATTTGGATAAGAAATACACTGGAAAATATCAACATAGATTTTAGTTCATACAAATTTGGTTAGAAGAATAATAACGAACAGTCTACATGGTAACCAAAACATAATCCCATTTCCTTCCTCCAGTGAACCACATTAGAGTTAAATCTGACAAGTTAAGCTTGAACCAATAGGAAATAAAAATAACTTGTGTAAGTACTTGTACATGGCACCAGCCATGACGCTGAAAATACATGTTTTCATACTCATATTTAGTGTTTCTCGATGTATCATAAATGTGCATGCTGGCTGAAGTATAAATAATTTGAAACAAAACAATCAGATAAATTTTGTTTGACTCAGAGGTAAATTATCAAATATTTCTCATTCTTTCCTCGTTTAGTCAGTACCTTTTTATATTCTCTCTCTCTCTTTCTCTCTCTGCTTCGTTACTTCTGTCTGTCGTTCTTCCTTCTTACTAGCTGCATTTCTTACTGGCCGTAAGTCCCTTGTTTTCCTCTATTTCTAAGGACCCGATGATAACAGTCGTCAATTTTTCTCTAATCAGTCAATGACCACAAATATGCAACATTAAATTCACAACTGATTTCACTAAGCGAAAGGCAGAACATTAATACTGTTACATGCAAGAGGTCTCTTTAGTGAACAAATGAAACAAACTATAATAATTTCCCTCTAATTAATGCATGACCACCAATATCACAACCACACATTTACATCACAACTTCACAATTGCCTGCCTACCTCACAAATGCATTGTTTCTCCTTAATACGTTTCCGTAACATAGGGCCGGTACTTAACTACCATAAAATACAAATCACAACTCAAACACCAGATACCGGGAACTATTTTTTCCTACGCTACCTTAAGTCCGTCAAATCATGATTTTAAGCCTCATTTCCCCTGTAACTCTACACCATATTTACCATCATAGTAAGAATAAAAGGCATCTCCAGATAACGGGACAGTCCCATCTCAATCATTCCATTGTACGATTTACCAGTCTCTATCATGAATACTGCACAATCAATCCACACAATTAGATTTTAATAGGGACTGTTTCGCATCAGGGACACTTATGCAGCTGTGACCTGAGCTCACTAAAACTAAACCATGCCATCATACAAAATAAATTTTTGGTTTGTTTCATATCGAAGAGATCTTATCATGCATTGGCTTATTAATGAAGGGGATTGCAGTAAAGTGGCAAATTTTTGTACACCAAAGTTAAAAATGTTTTATTTTGTGGGACATTTTAAATTCTAAACCGTAGTCTTGCCAATAAAATTATTTTAACTGAAGACTGGCATGCAGATCTTTGATTATTTCATTTTAGAGAAAGGAACACATTCTCTGTATTTTCACACAACTCTGACAATTTAACTTCTTCAAACTCCTGGACGTACATTTTTACTTATATATATATACAACAAACATTATATAAAAATTCAATGTGATAATTTTAATTTAGTTTGTTAATATGGATGGGAACTATGTGCATGAGGTGAGATTACTGCAGTATTTACAGTGAATTGATTTCTATTTAGAATCAAAATACATCCTTATTGGGGCCCTGAGTGGCCGAGTGGTCTAAAGCACTCTCCGCTACGGATCATTGCCATCTCACCTCTGTCTGCTTGGGTTCGAGTCTCGGATTCGGCAAATGTGGATATGTGAGAAGGCTTGCCAGTAGCTTCTCGTGGGTCAGTGGTTCTTTCCGGGTATTTCCCTTTTTCTTCCTCCACCATTAATACTGGCTGCCATGTATAGCCTATTGTGTGCTGAAAAATGGCGTTAAGCCCAACAACAACAACATACTTATTGAATGTCCCCTATTTGATTGTATAATTTCTAACACTGTATATGTGTGTGTCCCCGTTCTGATGGTTATTGCTCTTTGTTTTTTGAAATGGAAAGAGATGATTTTCATCATTTAGTAGGGCTGGATTCGCAAGGTAGCACCAGTTGTTCAGGCAGTAAGACATTTACTCGTTAGTCATATATATCAAGTTTGACATCTTACATTGTTGGACTACATTTAATAAAGTATTTTACTGTCTCAATTAACAATACATAACACTTTCTGTACTAATTCAAGACAAGGTGAATTATTCGAACCTAAAACAGCACTTAATTATGTCTAGAAATGTATAAACTCTTACTTAATGATAAGAAAAGCCATTGTATTTATGGCTTGTATCTTCAGCCTACAACAGACCTGCCAACCCATATGATTTACAATAAGGTTTACTTAAGTGGCCCTGAAATTTTTGGCGTGAGGAATGATGGCAAAAAAACAGTGCAGGTCTGACCTCATTAAGTTGTACAGCCATCATGAAAAGTTTGTTAACACTACATCTGATGAACAGGTGGTTGTATTGACATGTGGTTTCCACTAAAACATTTCTTATGATACGTAGTTTGTTAAGAATTTCAATGGTGCTGATCTGACCTCACAAAAAGTTATCACTGGGGTCTTCTTGACTATCTTTATATTGCTTTTCCTTTTGTACAGATTGTTGTATTAATTTAGTGTTTTTACTGAAACATTTCTTGCAATGTATAGTTGGTCTTAAATGAAAATGGTGCGGATATGACTGCCTGAAATGGCCACCACAAATGACATTGTAAAAATCTCACTACAGCAATTTCTCCAGAATGGATGGTCCTACCAAGATCGTTGTTTCTTCTTTTCTAAAAAAATCTTTTTCAGGATGTTGTTGGTTCTATTTTAAAGTAATTCTAATCTTACCTCAAAATTGGCTGCTTTAGAGGCCATCTTGAAAATATCTTTATGGCTACCTCTTCTTAACAGAAGGTCATATTCACTAAAGCTTAGTCTCAGTATGTAGCTGTTCTGAATGAAAAATTAACTGTTGCCATTAAACGTTCATTTTATCATCCCTTTTCTTGAATGACTGTTGGTACTGTGGGAGCTGACCACGAGGCCTGGCCCACCTGTCTTGGCTCTCATGGAAGGGGCAAGATCAACGAGAACAGTCAGCGACTACTGGAGATGTGCTGCTCCCACAGCCTATGTGTGACCAACACCTTCTTCAAATGCAAGGAAATTGACCAGGTGTCATGGAGACACCCATGTTCCCTCCACTGGCACCAGCTGGACCTCATCATCACCAGGCGTGCAGAACTGGCCAGTGTCCTCCTCACCCGCAGCTACCACAGCGCCGTCTGCAACACGGACCACTCCCTCATGGCCAGCAAGGTGTGAATAATACCCAAGAAGCTGCACCACGCCAAGAAGAAGGGTCGCCCACGCATCAGTACCTGCTGTGCAAGCAACCAGGAGAAGACACAGCAGTTCATCAGCAAGCTGCAGGAGGCTCTCACCAAAGAGACACCTGATGACACCATCGACTCCAAGTGATCCCACCTCTGAGATGCTGTGTACAATTCAGCCATTACTGCCTATGGGAAGAAGGAGCACAAAAATACTGACTGGTATGAGGCCAACTGGGAGGAGATGGAGCCAGTGACTGGGGCGAAGAGGAAAGCCCTCTCGTCTCCGTGCAAAGACTAAAGTCCCAGAGGTTCTCATCCATGAATTGCTATTCACCAACGATGCAGCCTTGACATCACACATGGAAGATGGACTGCAGCAGCTGGTATGTCACCTCTCCCACGCCTGCAAGGAGTTTGGACTGACCATCTGTTTGAGGAAGACGAACGTCATGGCGCAGGATGCAGACTCCCCTCCCACCATCGCCATCAATGGGTACAACCTTGAAGTTGTTGAGTACTACACATTCCTTGGGTCCACCATCTCCAGCTTGCTCTCCATTGATGCTGAGGTGAATGGCAGGATTGCCAAGGCAGCAGCAGTTATGGCCAGACTGAACCAGAGGGTCTGGAACAACCCCAACCTCACTGAGAAGACCAAACTGCATGTCTGCCAGGCCTGCATGCTCAGCACACTCCTCTATAGCAGCGAGGCATGGATCACCTACGCGAGCCATGAAAGGAAACTCATCAGCTTCCACCTGAGATGCCTGTGGTGCATTCTGCGCATCCAGTGGCAGGACAAGGTACTCAACACAAAGGTTCTGGAACATGCCAGCATGAACAGCATATTCTCCATTCTTAGGGAGAGGTTTCTTCGCTGGCTCGGCCACGTCAAGAGAATGGACCCAGGCCACATTCCCAAGGACTTGCTATACAGCGAGCTAGCAGAAGGCGCATGACTGACTGGTCGGCCATGTCTGCATTACAAAGATGTCTGCAAGAAGGACATGAAGACGGCCAATGTCAACGACTGGGAGAGCTGTGCTGACAATCACGCCGCCTGGCACCTTGCTGTCAGACAGATGGCGTTCAGAAAGCCAAGGAAGCGAGAAACACAAACCTCGCTACAAATAGAGCCAGGAGGAAGGCGAAACAACAACAGCCTCAACAAGCATCAACATTCACCTGCAGCAAGTGCAACAGAGACTGTCACTCTAAGGTCGGACTCTTCAGCCACCTGCGAAGGTGCAGATAGGATACCCAACCGGAAGCTACACCATCGTCTCCTGAAGAAGGACAGATGCCGACGACTTTGATACTGTTATTGGGGTTTTTACTACAGCACCTCTTTCAGTGTGTCATTGGTTCTGAATGAAACTGGTGCAGATCTGAATCATCAGCATGTATGTACTTTTGGATCAAGTCAGAGATGATGGATTTGATTTTTGTACTTCACTGAACTTGTGAACACAGTGACCTGTACATGCAGTGGTCCCCATCTTATAAGGCCACCCCTTCTGCAGCAGGAAAGTAGACTTATTAAGAGGGTTGGCTTTTCTTAGGGTGATCACACAGATGTAAGTAAATATAAAGTATGAATAGTGTAACTAATTTTTAAATATTTAATCTTTTCATTTAAAAATCACAGGCATATTATGGAATTAATGTGATAGAATTTATATTGTTATTACAAAGAATAATGGTGCAATAATGGTGCAAAACCACCTTGTCACTAAAATCAGGGTACAAAAAAGTTTGGTTGTAACTATCATTAACGATCCATTCCTTTTTCCCACTGCTTTAGAATGTATAATGGACAATGTTTGTTTTAATGTTTCTGACATTGAATTTCCCAGCAGTCACCAAAGGATTCCCTCTTTTTCTGTAGTGTAATAGTTTTCACATTTTGTTCCAACCTGAAAATATCTGATGACATTTTGAACTTGTTACAACAACTTATTCCTGCATTTGCAATTTGAAGTTACTGCACCAAATGCTGAGTGTTATGGTGGAAGTCACATGACTGGTTTTAGTCTGGTACCCTTTCAGTTTCATAATCTATAAGAGACAAGTTATAAGGCTAACATACCATTTTTACTTTATGGCATCTGGATGTTATGCTGACTTGAGCTGAACAATACTTTGATTCCCTGTGGTCACCTTTTGTCATCTTGATCATTATCAGTTGTAATAATTTCCAGTAATTATCAAAGTGACACAACCTATCATCAAACGAACATATCAGCAGTAAGAACAAATGGATTATTTACCATTTTATATGGATTAAAGTTAGGTACTTTATTGGTATGTTGGAACAACATAATTGGGTTATATTTAGAAATCAACAAGTATTTGTGAGATTTCAATGTGTAAACTTCATTATATGGATTCATGTGATTGGTAAATGTGACAACTTTGGCACTAATATGGAGGCCACTGATCATGATAGAGGGGTTCTTGTGAACACAGATCTCATTGGTGCAGAGGAATCTGGCTATATAAAGTCAGTGGCCACTAGTCAGGGAGGTTGTTCAGCAGGGTGACCACTGTATTCAAATGAATTCAGAGCAGACTTCGTATTGAGTTTCATTACTGTAAATAAGCTGATAGGCAGCACTATGATATTGATTTTAAAGGTCAAAGGTCTTGACTTAGGTTTGTAGCTGTAACAGCTTGTGAGCACGAAAACCCAAGCAAATATAAAAGGATTTTATCAAACCCAGTTTGTGGATATATCTGAAAAATACCTTGAGTGATGCCAGTTCAATAACTTTGTTGTGTTTTATTTTTAAAAAAATAATAATTATGGATTTAACCAAACTTTGCATGTGGGTTTATCTTGACAGTATTTTAAGCTATCTTCTATTCATGATATCATGCTCAAAACCATGACAAAAAGGCTTTTCTGCTGTACTTATCATGTGAACATAATAGCTCAAACATAGAACATTTTTTAGTTACCAAATTTGGTATGTTATAGTTCCTAAAGAATAGCTGAGATGGTTTCAATACTTTATAATTGAAATGGAGAGAAGGAATGGACTTATTTTGGATTCCTGGAAATTCTTTTCAGCCAAAAGAATGTTAGTCCCTTTGAGGTACACTTGTTTTTTGACCATGATTCATCATATTTATGTAAAAATAAATGTATTTACAGTCTCCTTTTGTTTCTCCAACCAAGTCACATAATAATTTGTCAAATTAACCCAGCTGTTGGATAACCAATTAGGTTGTACCATGAATTCATGTTCATATATCTGCAGGTTCAAAAGAGAGACTGCTAATTAGACCTAATTAGTGAAATGACAACCATAACACCCCTTGACCTATGCTTTTGGCATGTATCCAATTATCCAGGAAAAGTGAAACAACTTGTCTGGACTCAAATTATTAAAGCAATGATCCAGTAGATAATTACATTGGATTAATGAATGCATATATTTCAAACATTCTGAAAGCAAACCAGAGTTCAGTCATTTAAACTTATAGTTTTAAGTAAGAAAAGAATGATTCCATAATATTTTGTTGTCTTAAATTTGATAGTTAAATGTATGTCAGACAAAGACAAGAAGACTGTATACAGAAATTATCCTTCTTATTCAAGAATTTTGTTTTCACAGGAGCAGCAGCAGCTAGAACAGCATCTCGTCTTGCTGAAGAGAAGAAATCTGCAGCCTCTCCCTCCACCTCTACTGCTAGAACAGTGGAAACAAAACCCAGCCCTGTATGATTCTCTTATAATTTAACCGTAATACTTATTTGTCAGTCAGAGTAGTTTGGCAATTAGTGTATTTAGAAGTATCTTTATTAGAGTCATAGGTTAAATAATCTGTTCACACGCAATATGCAAGATGTTTGCACAACAGTACCAATTGTTTTTCAAGTCTGCGATTAGTATATGGCAGTAGTATCACCTTTCTGGTTTCCATGGCAGCAACTTTAGCATGCATATTAAGATTCTTTATTAAAGATGTATGTTCAGTGTTTAGTTTTCAAGACATAAATAGTGGTAGTACATTATGGCATGGGTACAAATTGAAACACTGTATTCCTCAGACCTCTTGCCTAGTTTTCATTTTAACTTGATCTGTTTTCATAAAACAATTAGACAAAGAACCGAGAGAAGAGGAAACATGAAATTAGTGATGATGAGCAGGAGGAAAGGAAAGAGGAGAAACAAGTTTGTACACCAAAACCATCTCTACGCAAACAGTCAACAAGTCTAAGTTCTTCAGCATCATCAACCAAAGATGAAGATCATACTCCGCAACTAAAAAAATCAAAATGTAAGATTACTGTTTGTGTACGCATTGTATTGAAAAGGGGAGACAATTCAGCTGTGTAATGCAGGATACCAGTCCCTTTATTGGCTCAACTTTCACTGAGGCTAAGTGAGCTAATGGTGTGGTCCTGTGCCTGACATAGATTGTGTGTCATTCATCATGTGTTGTTCATTTGTCAACAACTGCCATTTAAACATCTAAAAATACCACAGGACCAGTTTGGACAAAATTGGCACAGTGCATCATGGCATGAAGGGCTTTCAAATTGTACAGATGATACCAATCTGCCTTAAGAAAGATCTTTAAACATCTTCTCAAAAACAGCTGAACAGAAGTTATCAGATTTGACAGAAAAGCATCTTGGCAGGAAGACCGATGAAGTTTGTATAAACAGTGCCAGTCTGCCTTCAGCTATGACTGCTGTTACCAAGTTACTGAAAGTTGAAAAGCCAGTTACTAAGAATAGAAAAGCCTTCAAATAACTTCTTTTTCTAAACCACTGAAGGGAACTTAACCAAACTCTAAAGAAAGCATCCTGGCATTAAGACCTTTTCAGATTCTTACAATTGATGTTTTTGTGCCATCAAATATGGCCAATTTTATTAAAAATAGAAAAATCTTTAAATGACTTCATCTCCAAAATTGCGAAACAGAATTTGATCATATTTGAGAGAAAGCATCTTGGAGTAAAGACCTTCCAAATTGCATAAATGATGTTAATCCGAAATCAAATGTGGCTCCTGTTTCTTACACAGAAAAACCTTTAAATGACATATCCAAAACTGTCAAATAGAATTTGACCAAACTTGACAGAAAACACCCTGGCATGAAGATCTTTCAAGTTTATTCTAATGATGCTGATCCACAATTAAATATGACTGCCATTACTAAAAACAGAAAAAATGTTAAGGCATATTGTTTCAAAAACTGCTCAGCAGAATTTAAGAAAATATGACAGAAAGTTTCATGGCACATAGATCTTTTAGGTTTGTACAAAACTGATGCTGGGTCCAAGAATGTGATCATATTGGAAAGCATCTAGGCATGAAAATCCTTGCAAATTTAGATAATGACACCAGTCCACCATCAGGTATGAATACCATTACTACTTCTCAAAACCATTTACCAAACTTGACAGAAAGCATCCTGGCATAAAGTCTGTACAAATGATGGTGTTCCACCATGAGATATGGCTGCTGTTGTTAAGAATGCGCAGATCTTTAAGTGGCTTATTTACCAGTATGTCCCATAGAATTTGACTGATCTGGAAAGCCTTTAAAATGTATGTATACAAAATGATGCCAATCCATGATTAAATATGGACACCGTTACTAAAAATAGAACAAATTTGAACAACTTTATTTTTATAAACTGCTGAACTAAGTGACAGTGCATCCTGGCATAGAGGGCTTTTAAAATTGGTACAGACAATACTAATGTGAATCCTGGCATAGAGGGCTTTTAAAATTGGTACAAACAATACCAGTGTGCATCCTGGCATAGAGGGCTTTTAAAATTGATACAGACAATACCAATGTGAATCCTGGCATAGAGGGCTTTTAAAATTGGTACAGACAATACCAATGTGCATCCTGGCATAGAGGGCTTTTAAAATTGATACAGACAATACCAATCCACTGCTAAAAGTAGAACAACATGTACACAACTTTATCTAAAACACTGCTGAACAGATTTAGACCAGCTTTGACACAAAGCATCCTACCATAGGGGCCTTGTTATGCTTATTGTGCCATCAAATTTGAATGAAGACAGAAAAGCTAGAGAAACCTTGAAACAGTTGTTTACATAACATGTGCAGTAAGCAGCATTGGAAGAAATTCCAACAGAAAACATCATTGTGCTCTAGATTTCTTGACCAGCTGCTCTTGCATTTCTCTATTAGTCTACAAGTCAGTTGAGTGATCTTAGGCCAACTTGGACCTCTTGTTATCAAAACCTTTAAGCATAAATTTCAGACTCAGACTTGAATTTCCGAAATTTTTGTCAGTCTATGAATTTTACTTAGAATAGCTATATTGTAGTGACAAATCTGTATTTTAGGTGTGATTTACAGTTCTAAGCTTGAGCTTGAATTTTATTACTCAGAATGTCTAAAGAATAAAGAACCTAGATTTATGCTTGCCCAGTGAACCCTGTTTTCACTCTTGCATTTGTATAATTACGAAGCTTGAACAACATTTCATGAAATAGTGCAATCAAGTTACAAAGACAGGTTAACATGTACACAAGTAAGAATGTAAAGCTTGAACAAAGATACTTCACTACATAAAAGTGTCCTTACTGACAACAATCTTGATTTCTATATTTTCTCATCTTTAAAATGTTATTTGCTTGAGCCCTCCTTTAGGCTGAAAGTTTCAAAAGACTTTAAAACAAATGTAATACCCTTTGATTTATATAATTTTATGCTACACAAGTTCAAGACTTGTAAAAATATGACATTACAGAGGACAAGATCAGCACCATGAGGTAACCTTTAATGATACTTTTTGTTACATGTAATATTTTGAATTCATGATGAATCCTGTTTTTGTATTGAAAGGTTTTGTCTAAAAAAATTTGTACAGCTTTTCTAATTATATTCACTTATTATATACAAGTCCAATAGGTTTATTTTTTGTTGGTTTTTTTTCAGCTGAACCAGTTAAAGTTTCACCTGCAAAAAAGTTTGGAGAGCTGATGAAGAAAGTGGTATTTGTCTTGAGTGGCTTCCAGAACCCTTTCAGGGGTGAACTTCGGGACAAGGCACTAGAAATGGGGGCATTGTACAAGCCAGACTGGGGAAAAGGGTGCACCCATCTTGTGTAAGTCAATTTGTAATATCTCCAAGTTTGTTTTAAAACTATTAGAATTCATGACACTATTAAGGTGCAAAATTTTTACTTGAAGTTCAGATGTAAAAAAATCCTGCCCCTCCCACACACACCTCCACCCCCGGCCATAAAACTTTGAAAAAATTTACAGAATTTTATGTAAGCGCAAATTAGCTGGTTCTGAAAATTTCATGCAGTTATCATTTTTAGCTTTGGAGGTATTTCATCAGAAAGCTTTGAGTAAATCCACAGTTTCAGATCTAATGCATGTGATGCTTTAATGTTTCTCACCCTAATGATAATATTCATTAAAAATAACATTTCCTCCATAAACTGCAATACATTAAATCTCTTTAAATTACAATATTTAATACTGTTTTGGTGAAAACTTTAGTTTAAACATCTTTAAAACAAAATAAAATTTTACAATTTGTGCAAATGAAAATACTTATGTTTTTATTGTTCCCATATTTTTTAAGAAAGTGTGGAGTCTTGACCCTGATAAAAACTTAAAATATTGGGATGTGATTTGGATTAGACCTTTCTGACATGTCACTCAGCATTGCTTAGCACCTGCTGATCTAATTCCCTCTGTCTGGTGGGGTAGGTGTCAGGTGAGGCATGATGTGATTAGTTGTATCTAATTATCTGTGTCTAGTGGGAGGGGTATTATCATGTGATGCATGGTGTAAGTAGTTTCATCTAATTACCTGTGTCTAGTGGGAGCGGTATCAGGAGAAACATGGTGTGAATAATTTTATTATTGCTATGTATTTCTGTATTGTGTGCTTAACTTTTATCCATGATAGTAGGTTGTAGTTTAAGATAATGGTCATTTGTAAACTAATGTTTAGATAGTTAACTTTTGTTCATGGTTGTGGGTTGTACTTCAAAATAATATTTGTGAACACGTTGACATGGCCTTTTGACCCTAGAAAGTTTCGGAAACAAACTTACGACCCCCATGCTGGTTATCTAATGTGTCTTTGGTTTTTTATTTTAAGTTCTGATAAATAAAATTATTCATTCCTATCTTCATATGATTCATGGGTCATCTTTGATTAGAGTTTTTAGTTGTGTTTAGTTATAATTTGAAAGGAATTATTTATCTAAATTATTTATTGGAATTACAAGGTGCTTATTAGCATTGGACTAAAACACTCTTTTGGAGATTATTGAGGCCTCATTTAGAGACATTCTGGATTATACCATGGAGATACATCACTACTTTTGGTACATTGGCACATTCAAGACTATTGGTACATCAGCACATTCAAGATTGGAATTCATTCTAAGCACTCTATACTTTTGGACATGTGAAAGAATATTTAGGATTATTTGGAAATTAATTCACAATACTGTAAGTTACTTTTAAATTTTCACTTTGTAACTTTTTGTGTTATTTAGTTTAAGGACATAGTCATAAAATTATGTTACATAATGTGAAACAGCATGTGGGAAATGACAGGACTCAAATACAGGACACATAATAACTTTTAACTAACATATATCTGAAGTACTGCCTTCATTTTGTTTTAGTTTTGAACTTTTCTTTCTTGTACTTTCATGTAATTAGTCTGTTTATTTTCAGGTAATTAGCATCTACATTTTCGTTTAATTAGTCTGCATGTTCATAATTTTTGATGCATTAAAAAAGATGTCCTTATGTAAATGAACATTGTTGGGACTTTCTGCAAATTTCAGAAGATCTGTTTGATTGGAGATGTGCACATTTTGATTCACTCCTAAAGTTGTGTTATAATGGGTTGGTAAATTTCAAAAGGTCCATTTGATTGGAGATGTGCACATTCTCATTCACTTATATGGTGGTGTTATAATGGGAATAAATTCCTGGGAAGAGTGAGGGGATAAAGTGTGTTCAGTTTTTCCCCATTGTTGACTTGCAGAATGTTTAATAGCTTTAACACCTTTATATGCTTTCGCAACTAATTATTTGCATGAAATTTTAGGCTAGTTTATTTTTTCAGATTCATGTCAGTGTCTTATTTTTAAAAAAATTAACTGCATGTAAAATATTTATTTCAACTATATTAAGTTAATATTTAGTAGATAGTTTAAACATTTGAACACAGACAGACATATTTTAAAATTGTTATCTTTGATGATGTTTATTGTGTCAAGGGTAAGTGGCATTCATTAATTGAAAAATGTCAGGGATGAATAAATCAAATTCTATTATCTGTAGATTGTTTATGTGAAAAGTTATCTTTTTTCTCTTTAGCTGTGCCTTTACAAACACACCAAAATACAATCAAGTGAGGCAAAAAGGAAAAATTGTGAAGAAGGAATGGATTCTTGAGTGTTATAAACAGAAGAAACTTTTACCATGGAGAAAGTAAGTGAAAGATTTTTGTGCAATTTGACAATTATAGTCCTTGGCCAGATAAATTTGTTTTGTTGTCATTGCAGATGTAAAGTGACAGGGTGGAGAGAGCGGATGGCATTTTGGAGGTGATTGCATGTTGCCCTTTAGCAACAGTCATTCATACTTGTTTATTCATGATAATTTCAACTTGTTAGTTATTTGGTTCAGTAATGAGGTTTTATATACAGTAGTCCCCTTTTTGAATGGCCCCCCCTGACCAGCGGCCACTCGCTTCTTACGGCCAGAATCCCTTGGCACCGACGAGTTTGTGATCAAAATTACACCTCCAGAACGGCCACCCCTCTAACTCGTGTTACGTGTCTAGGCTCATACAAAGTAACAAAGAAAAGAGTGAAGCAAACAAGCTTTGTAAACTTTAACAAAAATAATTTATTTCCTTGAAAACAATGTAAAAATATGAAAAAGGACTTATGGTTTGTGAATCTAATCCAAAAATTAATCCTAGAATTTAAAAATATAAGTCCTATCACTACAAAGTTCTAAATGAATCAAAGTTTGAATCCCAATGAAGTTCCAAGATGGAAGGTGAAAACATCTTCTATATTTGGTTTAGTGTTGTCATGTCAACAGTTCCTTGTTGAATTTTATGAATCAAGAATAATATTCCGGCTTTGAATTCCGAATAATTTCCAATAAATGTCTTTGTCCAAGAATTTTGATGAAGACAAGTATTTTCCAGGGTGAATAAATTATTTTAAATAAAAAGTTCAACTTAAACTGGTCACAACACAAAATACCTTTGAGCTCCGAAGGTATGAAATACAACTGACTATTTCCCTATAAAACTTCAGTTTTAGCCCCAGCTAAAACGCAATTCTGACCCACGTGATGGGGTCACGTGATCACTTAGTCCAAGTGGCACAGAAAAAAACTACAAGTCAATTATCACCTACTCTAGTATAGCCTTAGCTAAAAATCAATGATTCCCACACTGGAAATGAATTTTTTAAAAAGTTGTTTACTCAGCCTAACATGCAGGCCAAGTATGACTTTGATTATGACCAATGATTTTCACTCTGTGTTTACCAATTCTAAATCAAGATCAGGAACTAGGTCAGCTAAAAATACAATGTAGCAATGTTTCTATGAACTGCGTATTTATCAGGTTTAACAGGACTGAACTGAACTGAATTTTCTGGAAAAATGTCAGCCAGTGAATAAATTACCATTACAATAACATGTAATGAAATAAAAATAAAATAAAAAATTTAAAACTAACATACAAGTAATTAAATTACATATATGTAACACGTGACCAGTGGCCAGCATTTTAGTACAAAAATGTAAAACGTTCTCCTCACAAGTGGTTACCTTTTATTTCAAATGTATCCAGAACCAATAAATAATTCATATTGTGAAGTAAGGTAAGTAATCAGATTATCTCTATCGTTGATACATGTCAGGTGTTTACTAAAGTACATGTAACACTAAAATTAATATTATATCATTGTCTATAAAAGCCGACATTTACAGGAAATGGGCTCAACAATGTTATGATAGAGTTTGGGCTTCACACACATCTGTCGAGTTCTTCTCTTTGATGATTACAACTGGACTTAATTGTCAAGATCATAACAGAGTCAGCATAGGCTAAAAATAGATTTTGTGCATTAACACACACACAGAGAAATTAACCTTGAACAAAACAGGGTACCAGACAAAGACCGAAAAATTGCTTGACAACACATTTATCACTTCCTCAACGAAGAAGGCATTTCGTCTGCTCTACAAAAGTTTTGTCTGCATAATTAAATTGCCTACAGTTAGCAACATCCACTCTACAAAAGTTTTGTCTGCATAATTAAATTGCCTACAGTTCGCAACATCCGAATAAATCATTACCAAACATTACCATGTCATCAAGTAAATGGAGACGTTTTATTTCAGAAGAAAGTCGGTTATTCTACTCAACGACATGAGTGAGGTGGGGAGGGGGACTTGCAGAACAATTTTATGTAGAAAAGTCTCGAATAAAACAATTTTGTGTTGAAAAGACTCGAATAAACAATGTTGTAACTGATGAGGTTATTCAGCAGCAGTGAGAAAATGGATCAAATGGAAAGAGAATTATGTATGTACCAAGATTTAAATGACGTTTTTGAATGGTTTTGCAAGGTGCATGACAACAATACCCGCTCGCATATCATGCTTACGTGAAGAATAAGAACTATTAATGTATATTCAGTTGAAATAAGTCTATTATTATAACAAAAAGAACCTTTTAGTAATTGATGTTACTTTTAAATGAAGATATTAAATGCATTGAAGTATGTAGCTTTCTTACTACGTACATTACATATACTTCTCACAAAAAATTTAGTCCCCCTCTGGAAAGGCCACATGTCTTATAAGGCCACTTTCCTGGTGCAGAAGGGGTGGCCGTATAAGAGGGGGACCACTGTATATATGGCCATTAATGGTTGTTTTTACCAAACCTGCATTTTATTTTAATTTCATTTGTACTCCATTATGGTTTAAAATGCATTCAGTTTGCATTCCATTTGCACTGTGTGTGCATTGCATTAGCATTTTGACTATCACTCACTATCTGAGAAATCTGGTATAGCAATTTACATTGTTTTCATCCTTTTTGTTTTATTAAAAAAACAGGCACTTTTCTCTATTTGGAAGAATATGTCAGATTTTAAACAGTTGCCCTCAACTGACCATTCCATATTGGAAGGAGGGAGTGGAACAGTTTGCAATTTTCCATATCCTCAGTGTTGGTGCTTTCAAAAGCAATTGTAAATTCATATAATGATGTCAAAACTGACATTTTCAAGAGTATTCAGGGGAGAGAACTATGGCTTCACTATTTAATCTAGTTATAAAGCACTTTAGTCAGGGATGATGATAATGCTTGTTTTAAAAGCATAAATTAAAATGATCATTGTCTTAACTGATTTTAGCTCTATTGGTCACAAACCAGAAGAGCTTATGCAGAAACCTGTTGTCTGTTGTCCATGTGTTGTCTGTCTGTATATGAGCTTTTCCTTTCTGACATCTGTCCATCGGCACAAGTTTGTTACCATTACTCCTCCTAAACTAATAGGATGATTGTCATGAAACTTAACACACATTCCTCCCAGTGTCTGATTGGTCCTAAATGAAGATGAAAATAGTGCCACATGGACATCCTATGTGGCATATAATGTGAAAATATTGTTATCATCACTACTCCTTGTTGGTCCTAAATGAATATGATACCAATCTTACATCCAGTTAAGCTGCCATGATGGCCATTTTGAAAATATTGTTATTGCTACTTTTCCTTAATGGATAATTGTATTGACTTTGAATTTTAACCAAATCACTTTTTATTATGTCTATGATGTCTAGTTGGTCTAAATGTAATTGATGCCAATCTGACATAAAATAACAGTGGTCATCCGGTCATTGCTGCTTCTTCTGAATGGTCATACTGACACAGTTTTTCCCTAAAAGAACTGATGTGTATTTGGTCCTAAATGAAAATATGGCTGCCATAGTGATAGTGTTGAAAATCATGTTATCACTATTTCTCCAGTTCAAATTGGAGGCCTTGGGTAGCCAAATGGTCTAAAGCGCATACTTTTACCAGTCACTGCCATCTCACCTCTGTCGGCATGGGTTCGTGTCTCGGGGTCAATCAATGTGGGTATGTGAGAAAGCTTACCAGTAGCTTCCAGTGGGTCAGTGGTTCTCTACCTGGATTTTCCTTCCTCCACCAGTTATGATGGCCCCCATATGTAGCCTATCATGTGCTGAAAAATAGCATTCAGCCCACAACAACAACAACCAGAACAGATTGTATTGACATAGGGTTTTGACCAAAAGATTTCTTATAATGTTGAGTTAGTTCTGAATGAAAATTGCACCTATCTGACCTCCAAAATGACTACCTTGATAGCCATCATGAAAATCTTAATCTCACAACTCATCTGGGATGGAAGGTAATGCCACTATAGAGGTTTTCACTATGTTAAATCTTGTTGCTCCTATATTAAAATGATAATGCTATCTGACATCAAATATTGTTATTGCTGTGTTAAAAGACCTCTTATGATGTTTCTTTGGTTCTAAATGAATTTGAAATAAACAAGCATCAGAGTCCAAGGTTTATATTTTCCAATTTCATAGATCTCTCTCTCTCTCTCTCTCTCTCTCTCTCTCTCTCTCTCTCTCTCTCTCTCTCTCTCTCTCTCTCTTATTTTTTTGTTCTGACCCACAAAAGCATCAGTATCTTTACTCCCCCTATATATATAGGCTCATTCAAAAAGTAACAGAAAAGAGTGAAGACAACAAGCTTTGTAAAATTTAACAAATAATTTATTTCCCTAGAATACCAAGTGAAAAATGAGAAAAAAGAACTTACGGTTTACGAATCAAATCCAAAAATAATCCAAGAATTAAAAATAGAAGTCCTAGTAATAAAAAAGTCCTGAATGAAACTGAGTTCAAATCCCGATGAAATCCAGAATGGAAGGCAATGACAGCTGTTGTAACCTTCAAAGTGTTTCAAGCCCGACTGCCTATCTTCTATAAAGACAACAGTTATACACTAATTTAAGGCGCAAAACAGATTCCCGGATGAGGGTCAATCTTCTAGAAAAGTAGAAGTTTGAAACAATAAACATGTTTCATATCATGTACTCCAGGTATGGCCTTGACTTAACTTAATGATTCTTACTCCGAGAAAGAATGTTTAAAAAATTTTTAAAAAACGTTGTTTACCAAAACTGTCACTGGTTCTAAATCAAAGTCAGAAACTAGATACAGTGTTTCTATTATTAGGTGTTAATCAGTAAAAAAAAAAAAATATTCAGTCAGGTCAAACAGAACTAAACTCAATTCTGGACAATATCAAATCCAGTAAACAAAGTTACATAAAAATAGCATGTAATAGAATAAAAAAAAAATTAACAAACAAACAATTAAATTAAATATACGTAACAATATATATATTGAAAACTAATCATTTGCTTGGGAAATTCTCTAACACTTTCAAGACAAAGATGCAGTGAAGTAAACAAATTACAATGTGACCCCGCAATAACAAGCTCCGTTATAACACAAATTCGGATATAACATGGTCATGGTGTGGCTCCCGAATTTTTCTTGTACACAAAAAAAAAAAACTTTCTTAAAAGTATGAAAAATCGTAAAAAGTTTCTTATCATTTTGGGGAAGAGGTCGCATATGAATAATACAAGATGATCGTGACATGGCTCCTGAAATTTTATGTATTTTTCTTGTTCACAAAAAACGTTTTTTCTTCCTAAAAATACAAAAAATCATGCAGGGCTTCGCCAACGTCACAAAATACGATTTTTTTTTTCCTTATTGGTGGTAAAATATACCATGTATTGATTTTTTTTAATTTATTGGCGACATTGTTGGCTGTTTAAACTTGTATATACAACCATTGGTTTAGAGTGGAGAAATTCAGAGGCCGCATGAAAGGAAGCTGCAAACTTGATATAAAATGCACTGGAATTTATCTATTGTTACATAAACAAATTCTTTGTCCATATTGACAGACCATCTTAACAGTGCATTATTATATCATAATCTGCTTATGTTGACATATAGCATGAGTACTGTATGTTGTGAGATATCCGCTTTTTTTTATTTTGACATTTCTGGTAGCGGTGATCAACCGGATGAGGCATTATCTCATAATCTATCTTTTGTCGGATTTTCAGCCGCTTGCTAGTAATTAATATATTTACATAGACCGAAATTTGTATGTGGATGGTAAGTAAAATTCCTCTTCATTTCACTCAGAATTAAATCCTTCAGAACACTCACATGTCATCAGACCAGAACACCTGCGTCTATATCGTCCGTTGACCCTTTTTTAAATTTCTGATGCATGCGTGGAAGGCAGTATCACTCCACTACCACAAATGTAAAAAAAAACAAACCCACCAAAAAAAACCCCCAAGATCTTACTTGTTGGTCTATTCAATAGGCTGGAAGGTACAGTAACTACAATCAGACCAAACGATGGCCAATTCCTTTTTTATAAATGTACCCAAATAAAATAGTTTGCTGAAATTTCAAAGAAAACAGATTACCTTTGAAGCACCAATTGTTATGAAAACGTACTAAGCAAATGGAAAAAAAAATCAGTCTCAATCATGCAATACAGTTATTTGATGTTGCCGCCACAATAAGAAATGGGCATTTGTTTGGTTTTCCAAAGCTGTCCTTTAGTGGTGACTTGCAATAACACATGCACCCTTCATCAAAGAAAGCTGACTATAATCTTCAGTAAAAACATAGAACCTCTCTTCAAAGGAAGTCAGTACCAAACTTAAATAAAAAGCAATGGAATCTGATGAATTGTTTCATTTTCCAACATGACTGGAAGACGTTTACTGTGCTGTAAAAGTTTCCTTTTTGAAGGAAAAATGTTTATGCTTATGAAAGTTGCCAACTGCGACTTAAAACACAAACTAACTTTTACCAACTTGGGACGTACTGAAAAGTAAATGTGCTTCATCATTCGTTACATGTTTGTGCTATTTTTTCCACTGAATTCAGACCTTTATGACTTGTGACAAAATTATTTAGTATTTTAAATCTATGTGTGTGTGCATATTTTTGATGGAATTACTTTGCGGGTGAGTACATGGTGTTTATACTCTATTCATCCTATACATTAGACATGCATATATAAATGGTACACACGTATATGTACCAATGCGTGGTTCTCTGAATAAAGTAAAATATATATGCCTTCTCTGTTTTCACTACAAGTCTTTTTCTCATTTAATATGCATCAATTTAAGATGGTAACTGTGCCAATGAAGCACATATTTTTGCACCCGTATTTATTACCTAAACCCCCTCCCCCCCGGACAATTTTTTGGGGTACATGCATCATTTTCTTCAGCTAACTGACCTGGTTGCTTATAACACAGTTCGGTCTATAACACGGTCGGGTTCTATGGCTCCCATCTACCATGTTATAGCAGGGTCACACTGTACCTTTACGTTTCAAAGGAATTCAATAAGAAGATTCTCTCATATACAAGCAAAAGCAGCATTTCAGATTTGGATTCTTCTATTCTGTGTAGCTAAATAATCATGCACAAAAATCCATTAGCTTTGTTCTGAGTATACAATCAATTCGAAATCCAGACATTGTTGCAACAGGTAATGTAGCTACTGCCAGCCCTGTTTCAGTTTTTCTGTCTCTGTGTTGTGAATTAAACACTCAGTGGATATTAAAACTTCTTTGTTAGTAAAAAAACCAATTTTTTTTTAGCAGATTCCCCTCATTAGTATTCAACATCAAAAGGCTTATAGATGCTGACATAGAACATTATTCAATTACAGCTATGATTTGCCAATATTTGGAAGGGAGGGCTAGATTTGCATAGTAGTATTAGTCTTCTGAGTGTATCATGATTGCGTAATGTATTTGAAGAGGAACATTTACACAGCTTTATCTTAAAAAAAAACAAAACCTGCTGAACAGAATTTGACCAACTTTTTTTGACACAGAGCATTGTGGCATATAGGCTTTTCAGTATTGGCCAAGTAATGTTGATATACTCTCATCACATATGGATGAAGAGGCAAAAGCTAGAGAAATGTTGAAGCATTTATTTTCATAGCATATGCAATTACCAGCACTGAAAGAAATTTCAAAGCATCACACTGACCCAAATTTCTTGTTAGAGTAAAGCAAGGGAAGTAACCTCTGATAAACACTATTTAAAATTACAGGTTTGGGCGTTATGCAGAGTTTTTCTCATGCTGTAGAAAGTTTAAATATAAAAATTAGTTTTAGAATACAATATGCATAATTTTCTTATCAAAGACTTATAAAAAATGGTACTAGCAGCTGCCTGCTTGGTACTCAGCATTAAGAAGTTAGTGTTAGGACTTGTCAGTTTGGTGTCAGGATAATATGACCGGGTAGGACATCATGCTACATGTCTGTAGCATGATGCCTCAGTATTTGACATCACTATAAACTGCAACACTGCAGACATCTTGTCCATATGACTGGGAAATTGTTAAAGCTACGTTAAAAATACAAACTTCAGCAGCTACATTGTATATTCAGCCAGTGTTGGATTAATCAAACTCATATATCTCCATGAATAGTTTACTTCCCAGAACATCCATCTCACCAATAAACAGCACAATTTGCTCCATCCCATTGGTAGCAGGTAAAGATATCTTTGGTAGCAGGTAAAGATATCTTGGGTAACTGTTATAGATATCTTTGGTAGCAGGTAATGATATTTTAGGTAATTGTTAAATATATCTTTGGTAGCAGGTAAAAATATCTTTGGTAGCAGGTAAAGATATCTTGGGTAGCTGTTACAGATATCTTTGGTAGCAGGTAAGGATATCTTTGGTAGCAGGTGAGATATCTTTGGTAGCAGGTGAAGATATCTTGGGTAGCTGTTACAGATATCTTGGGTAGAAGGTAAAGATATCTTGGGTAGATCTTAAAGATATCTTTGGTAGCAGGTAAGGATATCTTGGGTAGTTGTGAAAGATATCTTGGGTAGCAGGTAAAGATATCTTGGGTAGCTGTGAAAGATATCTTTGGCAGCAGGTAAAGATATCTTGGGTAGCTGTGAAAGATATCTTCAGTAGCAGGTAAGGATATCTTGGGTAGCTGTGAAAGATATCTTGGGTAGCAGGTAAAGATGTCTTAGGTAGCTGTGAAAGATATCTTTGGCAGCAGGTAAAGATATCTTGGGTAACTGTTATGGATATCTTTGGTAGCAGGTAAAGTTATCTTAGGTAATTGTTAAATATATCTTTGGTAGCAGGTAAAAATATCTTTGATAGCAGGTAAAGATATCTTGGGTAGCTGTTAAAGATATCTTGGGTAGCAGGTAAAGATATCTTGGGTAGCAGGTAAAGATATCTTTGGTAGCAGGTGAAGATATCATGGGTAGCTGTTAAAGGTATCTTGGGTAGAAGGTAACGATATCTTGGGTAGATCTTAAAGATATCTTTTATAGCAGGTAAAGATATGTTGGGTAGCTGTTAAAGATATCTTTGGAAGCAGGTAAAGATATCTTGGGTAGCTGTTAAAGATATCTTTGGAAGCAGGTAAAGATATCTTGGGTAGCTGTTAAAGATATCTTTGGAAGCAGGTAAGGATATCTTGGGTAGCTGTGAAAGATATCGTGGGTAGCAGGTGAAGATATCTTGGGGTAGCTGTGAAAGATATTTTTGGTAGCAGGTAAAGATATCTTGGGTAGCTGTGAAAGATATCATTAGTAGTTGGTAAAGAGAGGCTGTGCTGCATGCATATGTTCTTTTGCAGGTACAGACTTGGTGATGCAGCCTCCCCTCCTGGAAGCTCTGAGGAGGAGGAGGAGAAGGTGGAACCTGTCAAAATGTCACCACCTCAAAAAAGACCATTCAAGCAGGACAGTGAGTAGTATTACATTCAATATATTGTTGATATAAGTCTGCCAATAAATGAAACCTAATATTTCATGCCAGTACATCTAATAGAGTACAGTGGTCCCTCGCAGTGAACCTCTGTATAGGTGTACTTTTATGGCTTCAATTAACGACTACTACCATGGAAAGTTTTACTTTAGATAAAATTTTGCAAATTCAGTAAAACCTCATTGTTTGACCATTCTTTAAATGGGCACACTACAGCCTTTAACTACCTTATTAGGACGTTCCAAGATATTATGGATTTTCACCTTTATATAATGAATAGTTACTGTACTACATACCCATGTATAATGAAACAGTTACTGTACTGCATACCCATGTATAATGAACAGTTACTGTACTGCATATTTATGTATAATAAACAGCTACTGTACTACATACCCATGTATAATAAACAGTTACTGTACTGCATATTTATGTATAATAAAGTTACTGTACTGCATACCTATGTATAATAAACAGTTACTGTACTGCATACCTATGTATAATAAACAGTTACTGTACTGCATACCTATGTATAATAAACAGTTACTGTACTGCATGAAATTATGACATCAGTATGACATCACATTTGTTCCCTACATGTTTTGAAATGCTGTGAACTAAGACAGATTGGACATAAAATAAAATTGTTGTGTTGACTTTCTCCCATTAAATAATGAAAAAGAAAAAATGCTTTTACAATTTTAATAATCACAATAACAGTCCTAATAAGGAAAATGATAAAGTCAACATAATGTAAACAAGATCTTAGGAAATCATTAACAATTTATGACTTGTCCTATATCAGCAGTGCATGCTCTCTATTGTAGATGACTGATGTCAGTAATTGTTTCAGACTGAAAAAAAATGAACTCACCAACATACGTTTTTAATTGCATGTTTAGTAAGAGGAGTTTATCATCTTTAACCAGTGCAAATTTTATAAATATTTAAACACTTATTGTAGCTATTACCATCATTAATCTAAATAGTTTCTACGGACAACCAGGTGTTCTTGTCCACATTAGTAGAGGAAAATAGTTGTGGTCTGTTCCTTGCTAGACTTGAAATAACTTTATAATGTTGACCTTTGTCTGAATATCAACATACATGCTGTGTGAGAGACTGAATTGATGATTTGCAAGGCTTAACTTAAATGAAATTTCTTACATTATGAATAAACAAGATGCTTGGTAAATGAGATTATAGGATGATGTCACACTGTGAATCCTTTAAAGATTTCTGACAGATGGATTCATAAAAATCATTAAGTTAGAATTTTTGAGTATAGACTAATCATAAGTCTTATCCTGAAGCATGTCTGAATTCAAATTGAAAGAAGCACTCCAGGTCCATACTAACTGAAACTTTGTACAATAGCTCAAACTGCTTTGTTGGTTATATAACGTAGAAATGACATATTGTGCACTCAAAGAATGGATTATTCAAACAGATTAACTTTGGCTTTGGAGTTCAGGCTATCAGTGTTTCACAACATTCATGCAAATTAAATTTGCTTTCAATTCATATTCTGTAATAAAAAATTGTAGACAGGTTGGAGCCTGATGAGTCACATTTGACTTGTTTTCTTTAGTTGCATTGAATGACTTAAATGCATTTTATTCTTATGGTCTTCTTCTGTTAACTCAGCACATCAGACCTCATGAGTAACTGAAGTGCATTTAACTGTGTATTCTCATTGGGTTAATCCAGCACAATGAAGCATGCTAGATACGGTAAATCCGATTGTTAGATAACTACACAGTGTTTTCAATACAATGTTTCCATTGTTAGATAATGACTAAATAGGCAGTGTTTTCCATATATTGTTTCCATTGTTAGATAACTGGACTAAATGTGCAATATTTTTCAATACAGTATTTCCATTTATGATACTGTATTGAATTTCATTAGTTGAGGCATGCCACAAGTTCAAAAGGTTAGAATAGTTTTCTTTGAAAACCTATAGGCATGAAAGTAAATACAAGACACTGTTTACAATGATGTTGTATACAACCAGAGGTCTTTTATTGCATTTATTTTGGTCTCTTCAGTTATATCTTGTGTTATAACATTATTTGGATATAACATAATGTATGTACAGTTGTACTCACTGTACTTTTGATGCAGAATTATCTTGAGTTTTAATCTGAATAGTTCTGTGTAATAGTGTTTCATGCAAAATTCACTTTACACTGTACATCTTTGCCATTTTTAATTTTATTTTATTTTATGTTGCAGTTAGTCCCAAATGTGAAGAAATATGTACTCAAAAGTCACAACAGTCCATTTCTTTAAAGAAGGCAGCTAGTTCAAATGACGGTGAGAAAGTTTAAGAAAAGACTTGTTTAAAGATGCTGATGTTATTATGTCTGTTCTATAATGGCAAGTACTTGCTATACACGGAGATGCCAACCATTCTGATTGTAATGTTTCTTCTTCTTTCAAATAATGCTGAATAATGCAATAAAGTCTGTTTTATTAAGGATTAGTTTACTATTCAAGCCCTTAATGGGAATTCAACATAGCGATCATTGTTGTCCATATACAAGTCCATCTGCATTACTGTATGTCCATCCACACTTTAGGTTTATCTCAGTGTTAAAGTTTTTCCTAAATCTTTTCTAGCTAAATAAATATCCTTATTATCATAGCTCAGAGTTGGCTGATATGCAGGTCGTGGTTAACTTCTTGTTTATCCAGCATAGGCAATTTCGATTTAATCAGCCTTTGATGAAATACTGTTTTTTTTACCCCACCAATGGAAAGAAGAGGCATATTTAAAACATATTAAGGTTTGTTGTTGGCAGGAGTATCATTAGTTTTGTACCAGTACCAACCTAAGTCATTCATATTTTGATCACTTTGGGCTTTTCTGTGTTCACCTTAAATCTCAGATGAAACGATGGATTAAGTTACTCAACAAGAAAACAGATGAGATAAATAGATTTATTGTCTATCGTCCAGAACATTATGTTCACTAAACTGTTTTTAGGATAATTAGAAGTAAATTTTTGCATCAAATCCAACATGTTTTTCAAAATGGTGGTCTTTTATTAGAAGCAGTGTAGTGCATGAAAGACAGTGAAGTAAACCTTTTCATTTCAGTTGGTTTTCCAAAGGGCTTTTATTTATTCAAACACTTGAAGCAAATTTTATCTGATGTTATACAACAATTTCCTGTCGTAGGCAAGACACTTTGCACCTGAAGTGGTTGCTGTTTATTTAAAATATCAACTTCAGATTGAATTTTGGAATACTTGAATAAACAATCAGGGTGTTAACTCATTAAACCCTGGCGCTGCATTTATGCAGCAGTAGGTGGGAGCCAACTTCTGAGCTCTGTAGCGTCAAGGTCATGTATGACACACAAAAGTGGGTGGTATTATAGAAAGGTAGACAGATGTAGCTTTACGATGATACCAAATAATATGGATGTTCTAGCTGCACTGCAAAATACAGAGGGAAAAATGTAATTTTTTGGACCCAAGTTTTTTCCATCTGAAATTCGCCCGAGGTTGGAATCTGATTTTGTGTCTGGACTTTAGACTTTTTGGCCTCAGATCTAAGACAGACCGGTCTGAACTGCACACAGACAGGTGAACCTTTGCAAAAAGTAGGATAAGATGGGCATTTGGAATAAAGAGTGGTCTCGACACAAAAATGATGGGTCCGTTAAGCTAAAAAAAAAAAAAGAAAAAAAAAGAACTCCAACTTTTACCCTTCTGCTCATGCGCAGGCGAAATAGCCAATGAAAAACTATGTTTCTAACACAACTAGGCATCAGGCTAACCGAAAATCTCCTGGAGGTCAATGTATTAGGATGTATTCAGAAATAGCCCCCAAAATGTGTTTCCTACTCGCATTTCAGGCGAAACAACAAAAACCTCCAAGGGTTAATGTGT